>CAIGQZ010001199.1:3646089-3658474 GCA_903798205.1 Danio tinwini | reverse complement strand
TTATATTATATTATATTATATTATATTATATTATATTATATTATATTGCAGTATATTATATTATATTACGGTATATTATATTATAGTATAATTTATTATATTATATTGTATTATATTTTATTATATATTATATTATGTTATATTTTATTATAGTATATTATATTTTATTACATTATAATTTGTTATATTTAGTGCTGTCAAAAGCCTTGCAATATTTTGCAATAACAGCACTCGCACAGCCTCTTGATGTTCCACCACAAGATGGCAGCAGAGGGTGCATAGTAAAATGCTTTTCACAGCGCAAGTTTCAAGCTGCAGCTGATCATTATAGAGCAGGTAAGTGACTTTCTAAGTTGCTCTCTCTCTTTTGTATGTTGTAGTGCTGTATTTACACCATATTAATCTGCTAGTGTTTGCTTTGCTTTGGCTTTTTTGGGGTTAATTATTGTGATCTCCCGATTGCAACAGAGAAATACTGGGAAATCTCTGTAGACTGATGACATTTCATGCCGTTCAGCCTTATTATTTTAAAATGTGAGCAAAATCACCTGTTTTGTTATCACTTTAGACATTATGCAGGAGAATCATTCAAACACTAGCTCTAAAGTGACGTTGGTGAATTAGTAACGGTTTCTGCTGTTCTGACGTCAGCTCCAGATGTGAATGAATGGCAGAAGAAAGTAAAACTGTCAAACTGTAGTCCTCTGCTTGCCACTCGTGTGGGTGGAGTAATACACAAGGGTAAAGAGGCTGTATGAGTGTTGATATTACTTTAATATCTCATGGCTATCAGCCAATCAGATTCGAGAACCAGACAGAACTGCTGTGTATATGTAGACATTTTAAGTAGTTTTTATTGTGTTTTCTCAGATCCTCCTAAAGACAGTGGGGGCTCAGATGTGACGAAGTATGTGGTGGAGCTTTCTGAAGGGATAAGTGGTATGTTTTACTGTGTATATCCACATGTGCTCAGTTTGATCCTGCTATTATTATTGTTAATTACTAACTTTTTGTTTCTGTGTGTGTGTTTTGTTCTGTGCCTGTGCATACGTTTTTTTTTGTGTGTGCAAACGTGTGTCTTTTCAGGTTCCTCCTGGAGTCAGGCGTACAGTGGTTCGGCTCTGGAGTGTGTTTGTGATGGTTTGAGCCCAGGATCTTCCTATCAGGCCAGAGTCCACTGTATCAGTGTGGGAGGAGAGAGTCCGGTACGATTAACAACTAATTAAATCACACAGTCAAACGCTCTCTACTTTTGAATACAGATGCGTATCTGCATGCGGGACTGTGACTCATGTTGGCAGGCGCTGGTTTTCTCATCCGTGTATGTGAGAGGATGGCTGTGGTTTGCTTTTCTCCTACACACACTTTTATTGAGGAGGAGGTGGAGGACTGTTAAAGTGTGGCAGGACTTTATGCTCTTTCTGAGTTTGATTTAGTCTCTTTTTTCCTGTTTTTAAAAGTTGACAGAGGCCTTGCAGGTCCAAACGCCACCAGTTCCTCCAGGTCCATGTCAGCCGCCCAGGGTCGTGGGCAAACCCAAAGCCAGAGAAGTGCAGATACGCTGGGGTAAGACTACATTCTGTGCGTGTGTGTGTTTAAAGTTGGCATGAACCGGAAGTTGCAGAGACTTTTAATTCAGTATGTTCATTTACTGAAACATAATGTTGAGTCTCAGCAACTTCCAGTTTACACGGACTTTAAAGGTCCTGTGAAGTGCTTTGTACCATGCATTTGTTTAAATCAGATTTTGACGTTATCTTAACTGAAACATGAAGAGAGGATGAGGCATATAGTAGCTCCGATAGCATTTTGTTGTTATCACAGCTCTGAGAATTGAGTGGTTAAGGTCAATTGCATTAAATGAGAAGAAGGGGGAGGGGCATGTCAGATGCTAGAAGCATTTGATTGGTCAGAAGATTTGATGAGAAGCTAAAGTATGAGGACATAAAAATCGTTGATCCATTTGGGGGGAAGTGACGTACTGCAATCTCCTTAATGCGAATTTTGTCACTGTTTTGGAGCACACTAGCTTATAGATATCCTTAAGACTAACATACTGATGCTAACATAAAAAAATAAACATTATTTATATTTCACAGGACCTTTTTCATCCATGAAATGCTGTTATCATACACTCACCGGCCACTTTATTAGGTACACCTTACTAGTAACAGGATGGACCCCCTATTGCCTTCAGAACTGCCTTAATCCTTCATGGATTCAACAAGGTGCTGGAAAAAATCCTCAGAGATTTTGCTCCATATTGACATGATAGCATCACGCAGTTGCTGCGGATTTGTCGGCTTCACATCCATGATGCCAATCTCCCGTTCCACCACATCCCAAGGTGCTCTATTGGATTGAGAACTGGTGACTGTGGAGGCCATTTGAGTACAGTGAACTCATTGTCATGTTCTAGAAATGAGGCTGAGATGATTCACTCTTTATGACATGGCACGTTATCCTGCTGGAAGTATCCATCAGAAGATGGAGACACTGTGGTCATAAAGGGATGGACATGGTCAGCAACAATACTCAAGTAGGCTGTGATGTTGACACAATGCTCAGTTGGTACTAATGGACCAAAAGTGTGCCAAGAAAATATCCCCCACACCATTACACCACCACCAGCAGCCTGAACCATTGATACAAGGCAGGATGGATTCATGCTTTCATGTTGTTAATGCTAATTTCAGACCCGACAATCTGAATGTCGCAGCAGAAATCAAGACTCTTCAGACCAGGCAACATTTCTCCAATCTTCTATTGTCCAGTTTTGGTGAGCCTGTGTGAATTGTAGTCTCAGTTTCCTGTTCTTAGCTGACAGAAGTGGCACCCAGTGTGCTCTTCTGCTGCTGTAGCCCATCTGCCTCAAGGTTGGACGTGTTGTGTGTTCAGAGATGCTCTTCTGCAGACCTCGGTTGTAACAAGTGCTTATTTGAGTTACTGTTGCTTTTTTATCAGCTGGCCATTCTCATCTGGCATCAGCAAGGCATTTGCACCCACAGAACTGCGGCTCACTGGATATTTTCACTTTTTCAGACCATTCTCTGTAAACCCTAGAGATGTTTGTGCATGAAAATCTCAGTAGATCAGCAGTTCCTGAAATACTCAGGCCAGCCCGTCTGGCACCAACAACCATGCCATGTTCAAAGTCACTTAAATCCCCTTTCTTCCCTATTCTGATGCTCTGTTTGAACTGCAGCAGATCATGTCCCATGTCTACATGTCTAATGTCTACATGTCTAAATGCATTGAGTTGCTGCCATGTGATTGGCTGAGTAGAAATGTGCATTAACAAAAGCAGTTGAACAGGTGTACCTAATAAAGTGGCCGGTGAGTGTAAATAAGCAGTATTGTAAAAAAAAATAACATTGTCAATCTGATCTTTCTCTCTGTCTCTCTCCCTGTGTTTTTGTGTGTTAGCGCCCCCACTGGTGGACGGTGGTAGCGCTGTGTGTTCGTACAGTGTGGAGATGTTCGCTCCGCAGGTGGACGAGGCCAGAGAGGTGTACCAGGGCTCTGAGCTCGACTGTACTGTGCCCAGTTTATTGCCGGGCAGGACCTACGGCTTCCGGCTCAGAGCGGCCAATAAAGCCGGAGTGAGTGCAAACATTGCTTTACATAATGATCAGAACGTGCCATTTTATCCACTTGTTCACACTGACTGATTTCACAACACAGTTTCTGTGTCCAAACTCTCTGTCAGATGCCGAAAGCGAACAACAAATGATAGTAATTATACGCTCACAGCATGCTTTGATACTTTTGGAAATCAGGATTATAGTGTTTATATCCATGCCTAATTTCATATTGTTAGTCAGTACATTCACATGGACTCATAATATTTGGATAATATTACGTTTAAGACAGTACTTTAATTAAAGGGGATAGTTCATCCAAAAATTTATATTTGGTCATCGTTTACTCAACTTCCACTTTATTTGTTTGTTTATTTGTGTATGGGTTTGTTTAACAGTACGGGCCTTTCTCGGAGCGGTCTGAGGTGACAACAGGCCCTGGGGCCCCAGAGGCTTGTCGGCCCCCTCACATCACCTGTAAATCCCCCACGTGTGCTGTGGTCAGCTGGGAGGTGAGGAGAGCCCGTGATCACTTTGATTTTTTATTTTTTTTACTTGCTTTTTAAATATTTTTGCTTTTAATTTTTGTTGATTTCTTTTTGTTGATATCTTTGTTGGTATTGTTTATTATTATTGTTTTTATTATTATTATTTACTATTATCATTTTACCTTGTTTATTTATTTTTCATGTGTTTATTATATCTTATTTTAGAATTTGTTGCTTTTTATTTATGTATTTTAACTATAAAGTAAATTATATTTAATTTATTTACTTATTTTGAATGTGTTTATTCTTTAATTTTTAATGTGTTTGTTTTATTCTTTATCTTATTCATTTATATTTTGTTGCTTTTTATTTTATTTATTTATTATTTATTTATTATTTATGTATTTAAATAATTCTAATGCTTTTATTTGTTGAATCTTATTTATTAATTTGTTTTGTTGCTTTTTATTTATTATCTTGTTTTTTTATTTGTTTTTAATGTGTTATTTATTTATTTGATCTTATTTTGTTGATTTTTTTATTATATCTTGTTTATTAATTTATTTACTTATTTTTTATGTATTTATTTATTTTTAAGTATTTTTTATTTTATCTTATTTATTAATTTATATTGTTTCTATTTTTGTTTGTTAAATTATTTACTTATTTTAATGCATTTATTTTATCTTATTTATTCATTTGTATTTGTTGCTTTTTTATTTAATTCATTTTATTTTATCTTGTTGATTTTTTTTATTTATATTTTTTATTTATTTTATCTTATTGATTTATCATGAATTTAACATGACTTCATTTTATTTATTTATTTATTTATTTATAATGTATTTATTTATTTTATCTTATTGATTTATCATGAATATAACATGATTTTATTTTGTTTATTTATTTATTTATAACGTATTTATTTATTTTATCTTATTTATTAGTTTATATTTCATATATATATATTTTTTTTTTTTTCATGTTCTTAGTTGTTAAATTATTTGTTCTTGTTTTTATATATTAATTTTGTTTATTTTGTTTAATTGTTTATTTATTCATTTAGTGTATAGTTTTTGCCCTTTTTATTGATTTATTTATTTTATGAGTTATTTATTTTCATAAATTTTCTCTTATTGTCGTGAGTGCGCATTTGTTTTTGTGTGTGTGTGTGTGTGTGTGCGTTTGTGTGTGCGTGCGTGCGTTTTTAACATGTTATTCTTGTTGTGTCTCAGGCTCCTGTCAGTAATGGGGCAGTGGTGTCAGAGTATCGTCTTGAATGGGGCGCCGCCGAGGGCAGCATGCAGGTGTGTTACAGCGGCACCGCTCTGTGCCACGAGATGAGGGGTCTGCAGCCCGCCAACAACTACTTCTGCAGAGTCCAGGTCAGAAACATATACACTATACACACACACTCATATCATGTGAACAACACTGCAACTGCAGACTGGTGATATTTGATAAAACGTTTTGTTTGCTTTCATGTATTTATTGTTTGCTTTTTCATATTTGCTTTTATCGTGTTTCTTGTATATAATACTAATAATTACTTAATAAACACATTTATTTTATTATTTTATTTTGTTGGCTTTTTCTTCTGCTTTATTTGTTTGCTTTATTTTTATTTTTTTTGCTTTAATGTTTTTATCGTTAGCTTTTTTCATATTTGCTTTTTGTTTTGTCTTGGGGTTTACATTTTTTTGCTTAATAAATTAATACATTTTTGTTGTTTTTTTATTTTATTTGGCTTTGATTGTTTGCTTTCATGTTTTTATTTTTTTGCTTAATAAATTTATATTTATATTTATACATATATATATATAATTTTTTTGGGCTTTTCATGTTTGCTTTCATGTTTTTATTGTTTGCTTTTATCATATTGTTTTATTTATTTATTTTTTGCTTAATAAATTGATACAATGAATCCATTGCAGTTTTTGTTTTACTATTTTACGTTTGATTTTTGTTTAAAGGGTCACGAAACACCAAATCACATTTTTTGAGCTGTTGACAGTCATTGATTTGACTGGTTGTTGAAAATTGAAATTGGCTGTTTTTGCGTTATTTCGAGCAAATTCGCTCTTTTGGTTTGAAAGTAATTTTTAAAGCTGCGTCACGGCGATTAGACACTTGTGTGTAAATCCAGAGTGGAGATTGGCTGTCTGTACCTGGCAGTACATCATGACGTCTCTGAGGGTGCGGCATTAATTCATGAGAAAGGCTTTGTTCAAACCAATCAGCGCGCTCTATTGTGTATGTGGTGCAACTTTATTAATATGCACGATAGCTTCGGAGACTGTTTGACCTGTTACAGTGTTCAGACGACAGAGAGACGTCACGTTGTGTTGCCAAAACAAGTGAAAGAACGAGAGTTTGGAGACACCGGTCGTCAGTTAGTGCGCTGTGTTTATTAATGTGCTGCAACGAAGGTTTTGTTTTTATTTTCCCGCTGTGAGAGCGCTGCTGGACTCATGTGGATTACAGTGCATGAGACATGCAACAAAAATGCGTTTGTAAGGAACATTTTTACCCGAGAGCTTTTCACATCTAGAAATGATGAAATCCGGATTTGCTGCTCATCTCCTTTAAAAAAAAGACACAGTTTTGTTTTAATTTTCCTGCTGTGAGAGCGCTGCTGGACTCATGTGGATTACAGTGCACGCGACAGAAATGCATTTGCAGGGAACATATTTACCCGAGAGCTTTTCGCATCTGGAAATGATGAAATATGGAGCTGTTGCTCGTCTCCTTTTTAAAAAAAGACACAGTTCCAGAGTGACTGTCCTGTCTTTACAGATTAGGTAAGTGTGCGATCAGTTCTTTGTTCATTCAGATGGCAAAGTTAGTTCGTATTGTCAGTAGTGCTCTTTCAGTGTTTAAAGACAGACCTCAGTCAAAACGATTTAGTTACTTAGTTTACAGTACGTTAATATCACTGCAATAGTATAGTACACTATTATAGACTGAATGATCCGCTGCAAATGCTGCTCTCCGAATGTAAACATGATCAAAATATTCCCGCCGTGCAGGATTTTCGCCGCATTTTGTGACAGGATAGTCTATACACACACGACTTTCTGACGCTACCTACCGAGTGCATCTAAGTTACCGAGGGATGAGGAGGATTTGTTTTCTCCCATTCGCCGTGCAGTAACAAACATTGGATTAGCAGTTCCTCGCATGCAATATGTTGTTTGTCACATGCAACATGCAGGAAATGTTCCTGAATAAAAAGTGAAAGTGCCAAACTGCAGTTAAAGTCGACGAATTAATAATTTGGCAAGTAATTAGATTACTAATGTCCATGTAAACACAGTCACTGTCTTTCTCCCCTGCGTCTTTGTTCGTTTTGCCTCGCGCGTGTCGAAACGGAAACTCCCATATTTGCAAATCCTTCCCTCGTTCCCTCCCCCGACACTCCCACCTAAACGAAGCTGGACACGCCCACTTTTCCTGACTTTTTCCAAACTAGAGGTGTGAAAACACCCTGCTGAGACAGGGAGTTTCATGGCCCTTTAACTTTTTATGTTTGCTTTCATATACAGGGAGTGCAGAATTATTAGGCAAATGAGTATTTTGACCACATCTTCCTCTTTATGCATGTTGTCTTACTCCAAGCTGTATAGGCTCGAAAGCCTACTACCAATTAAGCATGTTAGGTGATGTGCATCTCTGTAATGAGAAGGGGTGTGGTCTAATGACATCAACACCCTATATCAGGTGTGCATAATTATTAGGCAACTTCCTTTCCATTGGCAAAATGGGTCAAAAGAAGGACTTGACAGGCTCCGAAAAGTCAAAAATAGTGAGATATCTTGCAGAGGGATGCAGCACTCTTAAAATTGCCAAGCTTCTGAAGCGTGATCACCCAACAATCAAGCGTTTCATTCAAAATAGTCAACAGGGTCGCAAGAAGCGTGTGGAAAAACCAAGACGCAAAATAACTGCCCATGAACTGAGAAAAGTCAAGCGTGCAGCTGCCAAGATGACACTTGCCACCAGTTTTGCCATATTTCAGAGCTGCAACATCACTGGAGTGCCCAAAAGCACAAGGTGTGCAATACTCAGAGACATGGCCAAGGTAAGAAAGGCTGAAAAACCACCACCACTGAACAAGACACACAAGCTGAAACGTCAAGACTGGGCCAAGAAATATCTCAAGACTGATTTTTCTAAGGTTTTATGGACTGATGAAATGAAAGTGAGTCTTGATGGGCCAGATGGATGGGCCCGTGGCTGGATCGGTAAAGGGCAGAGAGCTCCAGTCCGACTCAGACGCCAGCAATGTGATATTTACAAGGTACAGTACACCTCTCTGAACAGTGTCTGGGAGGCTGTGGTTGCTGCTGCTCGCAATGTTGATGGTGAACAGATCAAAACACTGACAGAATCCATGGATGGCAGGCTTTTGAGTGTCCTTGCAAAGAAAGGTGGCTATATTGGTCACTGATTTGTTTTTGTATGTCAGAAATGTATATTTGTGAATGTTGAGATGTTATATTGGTTTCACTGGTGAAAATAAATCATTGAAATGGGTATATATTTGTTTTTTGTTAAGTTGCCTAATAATTATGCACAGTAATAGTCACCTGCACACACAGATATCCTCCTAAAATAGCTCAAACTAAAAACAAACTAAAAACTACTTCCAAAAATATTCAGCTTTGATATTAATGAGTTTTTTGGGTTCATTGAGAACATGGTTGTTGTTCAATAATAAAATTAATCCTCAAAAATACAACTTGCCTAATAATTCTGCACTCCCTGTATTTTTTGTTAGCTTATTTTCTTAAATAAATTTATTGCTGTTTTAGTTTTTATTTTGTGTTTTATTTTATTATTTATTTTGCTTTTTGTGTTTGCTTTCATGTTATTTTTGTTTGCTTGTTTGTTTATTTCATGTTTGTTTGTTTTCTTGTTCGTTTTTTGCTTGTGTTGTGTTTTAGTGTTTGTTTTTTGCTTAATAAATACATTTATTTATTGCCATTTTTGTTTTATCTTGTATTTTATGTTTGCTGATTGTGCTTTTATTACTGGTGAGCAGGAATAAATAAATAAATAAAGCCACTCGATGGTAATTCATAAAAATGAGTGGACAGGAGGACGAGAGCAACTTTACCTTTGCTCATCGCCTCCCAGTGGTAAATGAGGAAATGCAGATCTATTTTCCTGCGTGCTTTAGTGTCTCCTTATTGCAGGATGGAGGGCTGTTATCTATTGATTAGTGGCTGAAATTGCTTAATTAAATGTTTGATTCATTCAAAAAGATTTGTTTGTTGTTCATATCAGGCCTGAAACTCCCTGACTGACTGAGCCTGCTTGCTTTATCGTTTGAAATGTTTTGCTTTATTATTCAAGTCATTTATTTATTGAATTATTATTTTTTTTTTTTATCTTTCATGTTTTTATTGTTTGCTTCTATTGCTTTATTTGTGTTTTAGCATTTAATGTTTGGTTTAATTAATGAATTTATTGTTTCTTCTTTTTATTCTATGTTATCTTTTTTTGTTTGCTTTTACGTTACGTTCATTTTTATTGTCTGAATTTCTAATATTTGTTGTTTGCTTTTATTGTGCTTTAGTATTTTTGGTTTGGTTTTTTTATGCAGATTTTGTTTGATTTTTGTAAGTTTGCTTTTTGTTTGGCCTTTTTATAGCGCATGTGTTTGGATTGTGGGGGAAACCGGAGCACCCAGAGGAAACCCACACCAACACAGAGAGAACATCCAAACTCCACACAGAAACTTTTCATTCATTCATTCATTCATTCATTCTGTGTCATTCATTCATTCAACTAACATTCTGTGTTAGTTAGTTAATTAGTTAATTAGTTGGTAAGTCAGTCTTGCTGTTTTATTGCTGTGTGGATATAAAAAAATGTCCTTTGCATGTGTGTTTTGGTCAGGCGGTGAACACTGCGGGCGCGGGCCCCTTCAGTGAGCTGATGTTCTGCCAGACGCCGTGTTCGGTGCCCGCGATGATCAGCAGCGTTCATGCTCTCCGAGATTCTGAGATGAAGATCCAGGAGCGAATGGCGGAAGGAGAAGAAGAAGAGGAGGAGGAAGAGGAGGACGAAGAGCCTGCCGTGCTCTACTCTCCATCCACATGTCTGGGTCTGCGCTGGGACGCTCCTTGTGACCACGGATCACAAATCACATCATATCTGATCGACCTGGGAGAGAAACAGCCCATCCTGACCGGGCCGGTGACCCAGTACATCATCCAGAACCTGCAGCCCGACACCACATACAGGTAGACACACGACTGTGTTTATATTGGTGTTGTTTATCGCTTGATAAATACTTTAATTTATTATATTTTTTTGTTTTATAATTGGCTTTTTGTGTTTGCTTTCTTGTTTTTATTGTTTGCTTTTTTCCATATTTTGCTTTTATTGTGTTTTAGTATTTTGGTTTTTGCTTAATAAATGTGTTTATTTTTTGTAGCTTTTGTTTTATCTTATTTTCTGTTTGCTTTTTGTTTGTTGTTTTTCATTTTGCTTGTTTTTATTAGGCTTTTTTTAATTTGTACATATATTTATATTTATTTTATTCCTATATAAATATTTATTTGTTTATTTAGCTTTTCATTGCACTTTAGTATTTCATTGTTTTGCTTATCATTTTTTAATTTATTGTAGTTTTTCAAATTTGTCTTTTTGTGTTTGCTTTCATGTTTTTATTGCTTGCTTTTTTCTATATTTTGCTTTTATTGTGCTTTTAGTATTTAGATTTTTGCTTAATGAATGTGTTTATCTGTTGTAGTTTTTGTTTTTTTATTTTTTGTTTGCTTTTTGTTCGTTGTTTTTCATTTTGTTTGTTTTTATTTGGCTTTTGTGTTTGCTTTCATGTTTGTTGTTTGCTGTTTTATATTTATTTATTTAGATGTATTTATGTATTTTATGCATTCATTCATTTTCTTTTCGGCTTAGTCCCTTTATTAATCTGGGGTCGCCACAGCGGAATGAACCGCCAACTTATCCAGCACATGTTTTATGCAGCGTATGCCTTTCCAGCCGCAACCCATCACTGGGAAACATCACACACACTAATTCACACACATACACTATGGACAATTTAGCTCCCCCAAATCACCTGTCTTTGGACTTGTGGGGGAAACCGGAGCACTTGGAAGAAACCCACATGAACACGGGGAGAACATGCAAACTCCACACAGAGATGCCAACTGACCCATCCGGGGCTTGTACCAGCGACATTCTTGCTGTGAGGCGATCGTGCTACCCACTGCGCCACCGTGCTGCCCTTATGTACAGTATTTTATTTATATATATAAAAAAGTTATTTGTTTATTTAGCTTTTCATTGCATTTTAGTATTTCTTTTTTTGCTTAGTAATTAAATTTATTGTAGTAGTTCATATTTGGCTTTTTGTGTTTGCTTTCATGTCTTTATTGTTAGTTTTTTTCCATAGTTTGCTTTTGTTGTGTTTTAGTATTTAGCTTTTTATTGTAGTTGTTGTTTTATCTTTTATTTCATGTTTGCTTTCTGTTTGGCTTTTTGTGTTTGCTAATGTTTTTATTTTTATTTTGTTTTTACTTTTTGCTTTAATTGTGTTTTAGTGTTTGTTTGTTTTTTGTTATTTGCTTAATAAAAGTATGTATTTAATGCAGGTTTTGTGCAGGGGCATACAGTGTTTTTAACTTTCACAATATGTATAAGCAGCTTGCATGTGTGCTTTGAGTTATTTGCACTACTCTGGGTGTTTTCACACCTAGGCGTTTGTTTTGGAACTTGTCTCGTTTGCCCAGACGAATTAACGAACCAGCTATATCACAGTGTATTATGAGTATGTAATAATTATGAGTAGGGCGGGATGTCTTTCCTTGTGACATGTGCGTTTTATGTCGAAACCATGCTGAAACATCAATGAGAGCCGTTATTCCATTAGGAAAATTGACAGAAATTACCATCTGATAATTTTTCCATGTGAAAAGTCATGGAATTTTGACTTGGCATTTTCCAGGCCTGGAAAATTTTTGGAAAAACAGAAAAACCCACAAGGTTTTGGAAAAGTCATGGAAATTACATTTACATTTAGTCATTTTGCAGACATTTTTGTCCAAAGCAACTTAAGCTGCGGTCACTTGCAAAATTCTGGGTAAACAATATGATTAGATATTAATAAAAGTGAGAGATTGCTCTATATTTTAAATTATCTTCTATTGGTCTAATGCAATCACCTGATGTGATTTTGCAGGTGAGAATTCACCAAGCTTGAACTTTATACATATTACATGAAACATTAGGTCATAAAAATTGACTTGAAAGTCCTGGAAAAGTCCTGGAATTTTTGTATTA
>CAIGQZ010001199.1:3619275-3631089 GCA_903798205.1 Danio tinwini | reverse complement strand
TATATAAATGAGTGTCTGTATAGCCATGATATCTACAGACAGATCCATGCACAATAAAAGATTTATAATTCTTAATTGTCTTCTTTTACTCTGTTGACAATAAATATATGTGTGTGTGTGTGTATATCTTATCCAGGTTTTAGGAACAACAAATAAGTTGAAGTCTTGTCACTGAACCTTCAATAATGTCCAGTATAGAATATAAAGTCATGCTGCAGTGGAAACAGAATGAATATTGTGTCTGACTCCATCATGAGCTTGGAGGACTGCATCCATACATCTCTGAATGACTCAAATCACTTATTAATAAAGTCATCTGGAGTGGCACAGAAAGTGTTCTTGCAGGACTCCCAGAGTTCATCAAGAGTCTTTGGATTCATCTGCAATGCCTCCTCCATCTTACCCTAGACATGCTCAATAATGTTCATGTCTGGTGACTGGGCTGGCCAATCCTGGAGCACCTTGACCTACTTTGCTTTCTGGAACTTCGATGTGGAGGCTGAAGTATGAGAAGGAGCGCTATCCTGCTGAAGAATTTGCCCTCTCCTGTGGTTTGTAATGTAATGAGCAGCACAAATGTCTTGATACCTCAGGCTGTTGATGTTGACATCCATTCTGCAGATCTCCCGCATACTGAATGTAACCCCAAACCATGATTTTTGACCGATTTCTGTGAGAATCTTGGCTCCATGCGGGTTCCAGTAGGTCTTCTCCAGTATTTGTGATGATTGGGATGCAGTTCAACAGATGATTCATCAGAAAAATCTACCATCTGCCACTTTTCCAAATGATCAACTAGAAGTTAAGTTATTATTTGTTGCTCTTACAACTGGCATCAAAGACAAGACTTTTGTCAGGTAGTGTGTACATATATATAAATATAAATAAAATTATGAGACCACGTGAAGTCTATCACTTTCTCTGATTTTTATGTGAGTAAAATGTTAATGTGTTATTAGTGAAAAATCAGGCTTATTCCACCTGATTTAGATTTTTTTCTTATTGTTTTGTCTAAAAATATTTACAAATGCCCGAAACCTTTTGTTGTAGTTGTTGTCATTTTATGCAACAACAAATGAAACTTTTGCAATTGTTATTACCAAAAATGTCATTAGCAGTTTACAGAATTACAAAAATGGTCTCGTAATTTTTTATAGAGCTGTTTTTGTAAGTAAACGTCCGTCAAAGATAAAGCTGATTTAATTCTTTTACATTTAATTCCCTATAGGTCTGAATCAGTGTGTAATTTTCATTTTTACATAAATATCTGTTCACTGAATGATGTTGGAACGTCATTCCATCCCTATTTTAATATAGTTCAATCACAAGAATCATTAAAGTAGAAGCTTTCCTAATGTTTTCTCTTTATGGAATGTAATGCATGTACCAAAATAGGAAACTTCATCTCCAACCCATTATTTACGCTCATTTCTTTGAAGAAGATTTCTTCTGCTCAGATACAAGTTCAGATATTGTGTTGAATGTCAGAGATCTTGCTTGCTCAATGGGGTCAAAAGGTTGAAGGATCTGCTGCAGACAGATTGTGTGTTAAATTAGATTATTCATGTTAAAGTGACGTTAAAGCAAATTACAAAGACATTAAGATGATCTAAATGTATTTTCTGTGCGTTATGTTTGGAAATAGAACACAGGGCACAACATGAGCTTTTGGGGAGGTGTGAGCGGTGGGCATTTACTATATTGTATTGTGTTATTATGTTGCCAAACTGTTAAAAATCTTTAGATTAATCTTCATTTCTAGTGTAATTTTAATATTATTTATTTACCTTTATTGCTCATGTTATAATATGAAATATCACATATTTTACTAAATATTTTTTAATAAATATTTACTAAATTTTTAGTAATGATTTTGCTTAAAACTGGCAAGTTATTTTTTAAAAATGTTAACTAGATAAAATACATTATCAAGGGCAAATAATCATCTATACAGTTAGGTCAAAATTATTTGCCCTCCTGTGAATTTTGTTCAAATATTTCCCAAATGATGTTGGAACTGATTCAGGAATTTTTCACAGTATTTCCTATAATATTTTTTCTTCTGGAGAAAGTCTTACTTGTTTAATTTCGGCTAGAATGAAAGCAATTCTTATTTTTTTTAAAGCCATTTTAAGGTCAATACTATTAGCCCCCTTAAGCAATATTTGTTTTGATTGTCTACAGAACAAACCACTGTTGTACAATGACTTGCCTAATTAACCTAGTTAAGCCTTTAAATGTCACTTTAAGCTAAATTCTAGTATGTTGAAAAATATCTAGTTGAATATTATGCGCTGCCATCAAGGCGAAGATAAAAGAAATCAGTTATTAAAACTATTATGTTTAGAAATATACAGGGGGCTAATAATTCAGGAGGGCACATAATTCTGACTTCAACTGTACATGCACCAAGACCTGTTTATTCAGATGCACACACACACACACACACACACACACACACACACACACACACACACTGAAAGCCAAAGCCCCGCCTCTCGCCTCAGACCAGTCCGTAGTATCTCCACCCATTGGAGATCTGAATATTTAAATAAGACCTGGAGTAGAGACGATGTGATAATCACCTGCAGCAGATACAACCTCCCCAACAGATCTTTCGTCTTTAACCTCCTATTCAAACACACCACTTGTTTGCCTCCAAACAGACTTCCAAGCAAAAGACCCACTTTGTATATTGACCCTCCTGGAAAGAGCCTTCGATCGATCTTTTATTGAACAGCACCCTTAACGGACTTCCAAGCAAAAAGGCCGATTTCGTGTATTCACCCTCTTGGAAAGAGTCTTCAATCCAAATGGAGGACCAGCATTGTGGAGACTCTCTCTTTCCAACCTCCACCCTTATACCCGTCACCACCATTTGCATCTTTCTCTTCATTATTGGTGTAACCGGAAACACCATGACCATCCTAATCATCCAGCGTTTTAAGGACATGAAGACCACCACCAACCTGTATCTCTCCAGCATGGCCATCTCAGACCTGGTCATCTTCCTGAGCCTGCCCTTCGACCTCTACCGCCTCTGGAAGTACATCCCTTGGATCTTTGGCGAGTTTGTGTGTCGTCTGTCGCACTACATTAATGAAGGATGCACCAACGCCACCATCCTACACATCACGGTGCTCAGCATGGAGCGTTACCTGGCCATCTGCTTCCCTTTCAAAGCCAAGGCGGCCATTACTAAGAGAAGGGTCAAATATGTGATCTTGGCTCTGTGGGGTTTTGCTCTTCTGTCCGCGGCTCCGATGTTCTTCTTGATGGGGGTGGAGTATGAAAATGAAACCATGCCTGATCCCGGGTCTCGGCAGTGCAAACACACACGATATGCCATCGAATCGGGGCTTCTACACACCACCATTTGGGTCTCAACTGCCTATTTCTTCTGCCCCATGTTTTGCTTGCTCTTCTTGTACGGATCCATCAGCCGAAAGTTGTGGAAGAGTCGGCATGAGCTTCATGGCCCCAATGCGGCAGCCAGACAGAAGGTTAACAGGCAGACTGTTAAGATTTTGGGTAAGTGCGACTTGGGGAAATTTACAGCTAGAATACTCTACACCAGGGGTCTCCAGTCTTACTCGTAGCACCGATGTTTGTATTGATCATTTTGTCAGGGATTCAATTCAATTTAAGTTTGTTTTAAATATCGCAGAGATGCCCAAAGTAGGACTCACAGGCCAAAGTTGGCTTATGGGACTCAATTCTGGTCCTCAGGCCACTCCGCCTTGCATATTTTGTAAGGCTTCCTTACTTTACACAATTAATTCAGATTTTTAGCTCCTTAACAGATCCATGTGTCAAATAAAAGAGACATACAAAATGTGCAGGGCAGGGGGGCCCAAGGACTGGAGTTGAGAACCACTGACTTATGGTAACCTTTGATTTGGCCTGCCATCCCATTTGAAAAGAGAAGGAGAATGATGCGGGGTGGTTGGGGTGAATGCCTTAACAGAGATTATCATTTTGAATTTAACATAACCTTTTGTTTCTTTGTTTTTTGCTGAGCTACAAAAAAGGCAACTGAAATTAAACGATTCAATTAAACGTTGCAAATGAATAAGACTTTTGAAGATGCTGCAGCCAGACAGAAGGTTAACAGGCAAACCGTCAAGGCTCTGGATAAGTGTGACTTGGGGAATTTTACTTTACCCAAATTAGGGCCCATGGGCCAATTCTGTAGTGGTTCTCAATTCTGGTCCACGGACCACCCCACCCTGCACATTTTGTATGGCTTCTTTACTTAACGCACCTGATTTGGATAATCAGCTCCGTAAAGGGCCACGAAACCCCCCTGTCCCAGCAGGGTGTTTTCACACCTCTAGTTTGGAAAAAGTCAGGAAAGTGGGTGTGTCCAGCTGGGAGCGTCGATGGAGGGAAAGAGGGAAGGATTTGCAAATATGGGAGTTTCCATTTGAGCATGCGCTGATTTTCACAGAGGCAAAACAAACACACTGACTTAGGGGAGAAAGACAGTGACTGTGTTTACATGGACATCAGTAATCAAATTATTTGCCAAATTATTAATTTGTCGACTTTAACTGCAGTTTGGCACTTTCTCTTTTTATTCCGGAACATTTCCTGCACGCCTCCCGTGACAAACGAGTCATTGAAAGTGAGGAACTGCTGGAGAGTGGAGTTTTAATGGAGTGTTTGATACCGCACAGCGAATGGGGAAGAAAATCCTCTGCATTTCTCAATAACTTAGATGCACTCGGCAGGTAGTGTCAGAACGCTGTGTGTGTATAGACTATCCTGTTACAAAATGTGGCGAAAATCCTACACGTCGGTAATAGTTTGATTGCTGTGTTTACATGTTTACATTTGGAGAGCAGCATTTACAGTGGATCTTTCAGTCTATACAGTAATATTGCAGTGATATTAACATACTGTAAACTTAGTAACTAAATCATTTTGACTATGGTATGTCTTTAAAAACTGAAAGAGCACTGCTGACGATACGAACTAACGTTGCCATCTTAATGAACAAACAAAGGGCACTGATCACACACACTTACCAAATCTGTAGCGACAGGACAATTAACACAAACTGGAGCCGTGTCTCTTTTAACAGGAGACGAGCGGGAAATCTGGATTTTATCATTTCCAGATGCAAAAAGCTCTCGGGTAATAATGTGCCTTACAAACCCATTTCTGTCGAGTGTCTCGTGCACTGTAATCCACACGTGAGTCCAGCTGCGCTCTCATAGCGGGAAAATGCAAACAAAACCTTCATTGCAGCACATTAATGAACGCAGCACAATAATAAACACAACACTGACGACCCATGTCTCCAAATTCTTGTTGTTCCTTGTTCTTGTTTTAGCAACACAACGTGGCGTCTCTCTGTCGTCTGAACACTGTAACAGCTAAACAGTCTTCGAAGCTATCATGCATATTAATAAAGTTGCACCGCACACACAATAGAGCGCGCTGATTGGTTTGAACCAAGTCTTTCTCATGAATTAATGCTGCACACTCAGAGATGTCACGATGCACACGCAGGTACAGACATCCAGTCTCTACGCTGGAATACACACAAGTATCTAATCGCGTGACGCAGCTTTAAAAATTAGTTTCAAACCAAAAGAACGAATTTGCTTAAAACAAAACAACCAATTTTCACTTCTTAGTGCAATATATGTGTGCTGATAGTGTTTATAGCAGCGTGGGACACATATATGACTGTCAACAGCTCAACACATGTGTTTTGGTGTTTCATGACCCTTTAAATTATATCAACTAATGCAATATCATTTGTAACATTTTATAATGAACTTAATATACTAAAAACATTTTATTATTCAATTAAGTGTTGTAAATGAATCAGACTTTAAAAAGGTAAATACTGTCACTTGACAGATAGAGGAGACATCTACAAGCAAATCAAGGTAAAGGCAGAAGCAGCTCGACTGGTGTATTCAGCATTGGACTCTATTGTGTTGTAAATAGGATTGTTTAAGTCTTTACTGTATTAAAGGTGCTGTATGCAAGTTTTTGACTCTTCTAAAGCATAAAAATACCATAATATGTGTGCAGATATTTAAGAAACATCCCAAGTGAACATACTTATTTAACTGAAAAACAATGCTGAAGTCAGATATTCTGCTTTGAAAATGGTTTCTCCGTGCCTGAACGCTGTCTTTGTTTAGGTAAATTTAACCTGCACAATGCCAGTTTAGCCAATTATAATTCAGCACTCCGGGTTGCCTTGTTGGAAAACAGCGTATTTCATTCATTCATTCATTCAGAAAGGCTCTGAAAGCATGCGTTCGTGACCAAAATAGACAGTATCAGACGTCAAAATGAGGCAGATTCAGTTCCACATGAGGTTATTAATTATCAAATGATATAAATATTACGAGCGTAAACATTAGGTGAGCAGGTTACATTGTAACTGCGTGTCCTAACAACACACTTTGTGACAAGATACGCAGTGATGAGCAGTTTGGCTGTTTGCACCAGACGAAACACGACAGAAATGTAAATACAGCCTTTCAGAAGCACAGAATATGCACTCAGTCACGAAATGGTAAGGTTTAGAATCTATTCAAACTCACATTGTTAGCATTTAGCACTGAATAAAACACACGAGGTTTACCTGAGGTGATCACTGTCATAGGTTTCACATGTTGAGCTGTGAGAAATAGAAGCCGTTTCTAATAGATCAATTCGAGGTGTTGGTTAGAACCAAAACTTATTATAATATGGAGAATATTCCCTCTATCGTGTGTTATTGCTTTTATTTAGAACACAGTTTAAATCATTCGCTCCTGTACTCAATCTGGCATCCCGCATTTGCGTCTATTTTGATCCAGGAGTGCAATACCTAGCTCAACCACTGGGTGTCAAACTTACATACTGCACCTTTAAGTTCATTATAAAATGTTAAAAATTATACTGCGTTAGTTAATATGCTTTAAAGCAACATTTTCTAGCTATTTTTAAAAATTACTAAATAAATTAGGAAATTACCCATGGCATATTAAACCGATCAGCTTCAGCTTGTATGGGATATACACATCTCGGTAGACTAATTACCTCAGACAAACACAGAACACCCAAACATTGCAGTGCTTTGTAATTTTCTCCATAAATAAAACTGAGTGTATCAGAGTGACAGCTTTTCATCCGCCTAGCAGCCTACGAAACTCTGACTCCTAACACCGCTCCCACCCCAACACGGTCCGCGGAAAAATTATCAAGCGTTGATGGGTCTGCGGTGATAAAAAGGGTGAGGACCACTGTTTTAGATGAAATCCTAGAGCTCTCTCATCCTCCATAGACAGTAACAGTCCCAAGACTTTGTTCACCTTGAATTCTTTTCCTCATCAAGTCAGCAACATGCAAGCATTGTATTCCTCAAAGTACATGCACGCCCTGACCTGGTAGAGAAAATATTAATGAACAAAGCCATTTTTGGAGTATATAGGCACACAAATGTTTTTGGATTGTCGTATGATTACAGTTTTGCTCCAACCATAATCAAACACTGCTGATGCAACTAATTCAGGTGTTTGAGACTCTTTTGAACGTCTTGATTATTTGGATCAGCTGTGTCTGATAAGGGTTGGAGCAAAACTGTGCAGAGCTGCGGCGCTCCAGGAATCCAGTTTGAGACCTACGGTTTACACGATCTGCTTTTAAAGTCACAAGGATGGATTTAATCATGTTTTTAGTTCCACCTTGAACATTATTTAACCTTATTCCTCTATTAACCCCATCTCTCTCTCTCTCTCTCTCTCTCTCTCTCTCTCTCTCTCTCTCTCTCTCTCAGCTGTTGTGGTATCAGTCTTTGCCATCTGCTGGCTGCCGTACCACATCGGCCGCTTCCTCTTCACTCATGTGGATGACTATCACTCCGCTCGCCTCAGTCAGAACTTCAACGTGGCCTCAATGGTGCTCTTCTACCTGAGCGCTTCAGTCAATCCCGTCCTCTACAACCTGATGTCCCACAAATACAGATCCGCCGTCAAACGCCTCTTCCTGCTGCCCCGCAGGTGCCAAGGGACTAAGCGGAGGCATGTTTCCACACGCGATGACATCACGGAGACGCTGAACGGAGTGAAGGAGACCATGATGACAGAGGACGACTAGCCCTTTCTGGCTAAAGAAAATAATTGGGAGAAATGAAGATGGTTTTATTAAAAGTTAAATTTAAAGTTTGAGTATTGATTATTTAAAGTATTTAAGAAATTTAAAGTATGTAAATTTAAGTTTTAAATATTTAAATAGTACTAAGTTGTAAATGCTAATTTACAAAATGTTAAATTTTTGTATAACGTTTGATTGTAATGTATAGTTGTATGCTTCAGTTTGCCTGAATTTAATCTGTAAATATTGAGGTGCTGTGTAGTTTATGAAATCAATTTGATATCATTCTGTTTACTGCAGTAACCAAGCAAATGCCGTTATTCATGCTGTTCTACAGGCGCCACTTGCTGGATTTTGTTTATTCAGTATATATAACCCCTTTAGCCTGGTTTATACTTCTGCGTCAAGTGATTGGAGAGACCCACGGCGCATGCAACGAGCATAGCTGTGCATTCATACTTCTGCGCGCCTTTTCTGTTGCTCTGCAATAACACTTCTGAAACGCTAGTTGGCAGTAGGTGTTTATGTTCCTCTGTTTCCAGTTTCTTCGCTGGTGTTTTGTTTTTTTCTGAACACTACCTTAATGTACAAGTGGCTCAAACTCACTCATTTTGAGACAGGAACCGGCAACAACTTTAACCATGAAGTAAACACAAAACGAAACTTTCCATCCAGAGCTCTTTTACGAGACTCCACACTTGTAAACACTTGCTCCATCGGGCTTGCGCAGCTCTCGGTCCCGCCCACACTCGTCAGCGCTACCAAGCTGACCAATCACAGAGCTTGCGCTACCCGTCGTTGTGGTGTGTAGTTACAATTTTGAGAGGTGCACGTCAGCGACGGCCACAGCGAGGGCTATGCATTCACGCGTAGGCCGCGCCGTAACATACATGTGCACTTGACGCAAAAGTATAAATCAGCCCTTTCACACATTGATACTGGTAAATATCCGCAAAATTTCCAGAATGACTTTACCGGCAGATTCAAAAAAGCTCTGTTCACACAGGCAAGGACGTTGTGGATTTTTTCCGGAAAAGACCATTCACACATCCACTCCAAAATACTGGTAAATTCTGACATTGGTAACCAGAAATGAGCTCTAAACGGCTGCGCTTGTGTTTGTAAACATTTGACTACATTACAAACTCTGTGGATAGATCAGTATTGTGAACAACTTCGATGACAACATATAGAGAAACACTTTCGCATGTCAAGATGTACATAATATGTGTGTGTGCTGGCGCTCACCGGCTGCTTCACGTGCAAGCGCAACGCGTCACGCAACTGAAGGAAGCAGAGCCAAAAGCTGCGTCCCAAATGGCACACTATGCACTTATGCACTTACACACTCAACAGTATAGTATATGTATGTAGTGCCGTCCCAAATGGAACACTAATGTTTTTTTTACTAAGCGGAAATTCAAACCGTTTCCCTTATGACGTTTGATGGATGCCAAATGAGTGAAATAAATGACCAAACTATCAAATAATACCTGCCATGAGTATAACCGCATTCTCCATCGGGAGGCGCTATAATCACTCTCGTAGGAAAATTTTGCTTTCACCAGCCAAAATAAATAGTTATCCAGCATGTGCGCCCGATAGCTCCGCCCCTTCCGCTACGTGAGCAAAGCTAGATCGAATTTGATTGTTGCTAGATCGAATACGTTTGCAGCTCGAAGTTATTGAGTATGTTATTTATGAAATTTCCGATTTGTTGTATTTTATTAACGTCTACCCCCACCCCAACCCTAAACCCAACCGTCACAGAAGCGTAAAAACAGTAGTTGTACCAAGTATTATTTATCTTATCTATTAAATTACCCAATACATTTAATTTTTTAACCCCTACCCCCCACCCCAACCCTAAACCCAACCGTCACAGTACTGTAAAAATATTAATTATTGTTATAGAGTGTAAAAAAAAATGCCGCTATATTAATGTGCATATCGCACTCCCTGCCGGCCGCATATCCAATTTAGACTTTACCGTCATTGAGTGCGTGAAGCGTCCATCATTACAAAATTTTACCGGCTGAATGAGTGCATCATCCGGGTAATTAAAGTACACTTATTATTTTTTAGAGTTTTCAACAGGAGCCTTTTTAACAGGAGCTAATCAGCGATTGCTATATGGCGAACAAAGCCCGCCTTCTAGTACAGGAGCCAATCAGCGATCACTATATGGCGAATAAAGCCTGCCTTTTTAACAGGAGCCAATCAGTGATTGCTATATGGCGAATAAAGCCCGCCTTCTAGTACAAGAGCCAATCAGCGATTGCTATATGGCGAAAAAAGCCCGCCTTCTAGTACAGGAGCCAATCATCGATCGCTATAGAATGACAACTCTCTGGGGAGAGGCTTGGACTAGACGTGAGTTTCTGCAGATTTTGTGTGATACGAACATTTAGAAATGAAACTAAATAGACAGTTGTTGTTTAATGTTATTGCTTATTCATATTATGTAATGTAATTGTAAGCTTGGCAAGTAATTTTGGAGAATTTGATGTTTCCCCATTCAAACAAAATGCCCATTTCAAAGATGGCCGCCGAGTGAAATGACTTGCCTTAAAGGGACTTTGGCAGAGCTTGAAGGTAAACAAATAACGGTTTATCGTAAGCATCTTATCGATAATTATTTACACAGCTGGCATTAAGAAGAAACAGAAACGTCATCTGACTAACATTCAGCATCTAAATGTGTCTGGAAAAATATTTAAAGGCTTTTATCTTCATAAACCGCGAGGATGTAAATGCGTCTGAGTGTTCTGATTGGCTGAAGTTGACGTCTCACGTCAGCGTGTTCTAGACGTGAACGCGCTCTTTCCGGCAATTTTACTTCTGCGGTTACACAGCACAGCATTTCAGCAAATTACCAGGTAATGTTACAACTAATAAAGGTTGTTGCTAGATCATATCCGGTTGCGGGCGGAAGTTAACAAGAATTATTTATATTATTTATAAAATTTCCATTTATTGTATTTTATTAACGTCTACCCCTACCCAACCCTAAACCCAACCGTCACAGTAACATAAAAACAGTAGTTGTACCGAGTATTATGTATGTTAACTGTATGTATGTATGTATATAAGTATGTATGTATATATATATATATATATATATATATACACACAGTTGAAGTCAGAATAATTAGCCCCCTGAATTATTAGCCCCCGTTAATTTTTTTCCAAATTTCTGTTTAGCAGAAAGAAGATTTTTTCTAAACCTTTCTAATCATAATAGTTTTAATAACTCATTTCTAATAACTGATTTATTTTATCTTTGTCATGATGACAGTAAATAATAATTGACTAGATATTTTTCAAGACACTTCTATACAGCTTAATGTGACATTTAAAGGCTTAACTGGGTTATTTAGGATAACTAGGCAGGTAAGGGTAATTAGGAAAGTTATTGTATAAGGATGGTTTGTTCTGTAGACTATCTAAAAAATATATATAGCTTAAAGGGGCATATGATTTTGTCCTTAAAATGGTTTTAAAAAATTTAAAACTGCTTTTATTCTAGCCAAATTAAACACATAAGACTTTCTCCAGAAGATAAAATATTATCAGACATACTGTGAAAATTCCCTTTCTCTGTTAAACATCATTTGGGAAATATTTTAAAAAGAAAAAAAAAAATTAAGGGGGGTGAATAATTCTGACCTCAACTGTGTGTGTGTGTGTGTGTGTGTGTGTGTGTGT
>CAIGQZ010001199.1:3591983-3611959 GCA_903798205.1 Danio tinwini | reverse complement strand
TCTGTCTGTCTGTCTGTCTGTCTGTCTGTCTGTCTGTCTGTCTGTCTATCTGTCTATCTATCTATCTATCTATCTATCTATCTATCTATCTATCTATCTATCTATCTATATACAGCACACTTTGCTATAGCATGTTGAAGTTACTATAGTATTTGCCATATAGGCTAGTATTGGTTTCATGTAAGGATTGCTCATGTGATGCGTAAAAAAACCATTTGAACGTGCGCATACCTTCATCATACCTTGAAGTTGAAGCGAGTCAAATCACTGTCTAGTCAAGGTGTTTTTTTGTGTTTTGTGACACAGCCCGTGTGTTTGTCCTTCCTCAAAACTCTTCGCTTTGACATTTTTGAGATGTTCAACAGGTTTTACGGATTTTACGCAGCTCATTTGCGCTCTCAGCTCCTCATAGTTTCTCTTCCTCCGCCGTTTGCGTTTTGAGGAGTTCACAAGTCTGTGTTTCTGACTGAAGGAACAGAGAGTGAAGTGAAGATCAGCGCGGAGAAACGCGTCTGGGGATGGAGGTAAGATTTCGCTTTCTTGCAGTAGTTTCTGCCTCTGGGTCCTGGGATAAAAACATATACTCAGGTTCAAAACAGCGCGAATAATTAGGCTATATGAATAACGTTAATTGCAACCGCCCGCTAGCGTTACAGCAAAACAGCGAGTAAATAATTCAGATTACTCTCATGTTCTTTGACATTTTGGGGTGTAGTTTATAACAACTTCTTACCTCTATAGGATAATAATATCATAGTATATGAGTATCTTTGACATTTACAACTGAACGAATAAGTTAATATTCTTTATTCAAATGTTTGTGAATGTCAGTTACGCAAATATGAATGGGTCTTAATTTTATAGAAGTTGTTTTTTATTGACACATTCAGTCTTTCTCCTTGATTAAATAATTAATGAAAAGTAGCCGATTGTTTGCTAATTTTAAATTATGAAATCATATAGCAGCCAATGACCAAGTACAGCATTGTTTACAGTCAATTACCCTGCTGAAAAATCCCGCTTAAACCAGCCTAGGATGGTTGGCTGGTTTTAGCTGGTCGACCAGCCTGGTTTTAGAGGGGTTTTGGCCATTTCCAGGCTGGTCTTAGCTGGTCAGGCTGGGAGTTGACCAGCTTGACCACCCTGGTTTAAGCCGGACATAGCTGGTTTTGGCTGGTCAAGCTGGTTTTAGTTGGTTTAAGCTGGTCATTTTCCAGGCTGAACAGCTAAGACCAGGCTGGAAATGGCCAAACCCCTCTAAAAACAGGCTGGTCGACCAGCTAAAACCAGCCAACCAGCTTAGGCTGGTTTAAGCTATATTTAAAAAAAAAAAAATCAGCAGGGTAAATAGTGCTAATATTGTTTTGAAGTTATTCCTAGATATGATTATAGACAGAATATTCAAAGTACCATGGTAAACAATATAGGGAGTGTGTCACTGAACGAATGTGTGAATATAAAACCAACTTTACCTCTATCTTAATTTTTTAACTGTTCAGGACAATTTAAAGGAACAGTTGACCCAAAAATGAAAAATGTCTTCAATTTACTCTCTGAAATGTTTTTTTTTTTGTTATTTTGTTTTCAAAATTGTATTTTTTTTTTACCAAAACTGTTGTCTATGGTGATTTATAAAATGCTAATCAACCGCTACCTGCACTCTGAGGGTTTAAAAACATATAGCCTACAGACAAAACAAAAAATATACATGTGATGTAAAAAAAAATGATTGGTCTGTGCTAAAAATGAATCACCAATAATGAATGTTCAGTTAAAACTGAAGCTATTTTACCTAAGAACGACAAAAACCATCAAATTTAATCATTTAAAGGTGTAGTTCAGCCAAAACTGAACACAAAAGAAGATATTTTGAAGAAAGCTGAAAACATGTGACTTATATCGTAGAAGTTAGTGTTACTTAAGGGAGAGCAAATAGTGAATTAATTTTTGTTTTTAGGTGAACTATCTTATAAAGGTCCTGTGAAATGAAAATAAAGTTTTAAGATGTTAGCATGTATGTTAGTTTTAAGAACTATAAGCCAATGTGCTCCAAAATAGTGACCAAATTAGCTTTTTGAAGATATAAACCTGATATAAACATCTAAAGCTCATCCATCTTGATGATACACTGCTATTTGACTGTAAATAAATGTTGAAATTAAAGATTTCTTTGGCTAAAGTTTGTGTAACTTTAATTAGCTTTGCTAATAGTCATATAATAACATAATATAATGACCTAATAGTAACACAATGACTGAGTGGTTAGCACTGACGCCTCACAGCAAGAAGGTTGCTCGTCTGAGTCCCGACTGGGCCAGTTGGCATTTCTGTGTGGAGTTTGCATGTTCTCCCCATGTTGGTGTGGGTTTCCTCAGGGTGCTCCGGTTTACCTCAGTCCAAACACATGCACTATGGCCAATCCAATTATGCCAATACATTGTCTTGTTTTTTGTGAGTATGTTGTTGTATTTTGCACTGTCTGTATTTTGCACTGTCTGTATTTTGCACTGTCGTTGTATTTGCACTATCTGTATTTTGCACTGTCTGGAGCCAGCACCTAAGCTTTTCACTCATCATAGCACACGTGCTGCTGATGATGTGACAATAAAAGTGATTTGATTTGATTTGAAAGTGGATAAACTAAATTGGCCATAGTGTGTGTTTGAATATGTACAGTATGGATGTTTCCCAGCATCTGCTGTGTAAAACATAAGCTGGATAAGTTGGGGGTTCATTCCGCTGTGGCGACCCCTGATGAATCAAGTGACTAAGCTGAAAGAAAATGACATGATGATTTAATTTCGACTCTGATATGTTCTCCAAAATGTTTTTACCCATCAGCCTCAGCAAGTCCACAAGATAACTAACAGACACGTGCTGCTAAAATGATTGCTTTTAACCCCAAATGACCACAAAGTGAGACAGGAAGGGCTGTCTGTAAAATCTCTTCCTCTGTGAGAAAAGCAAAAGCTTTGATTTTTTTTTTTCTTAGCCACTAGCACTGAAGTTCCTCACGTGGGCCGTGGCGGTCGAGTTGTTACTTCTGCAAGCGTAATTAGTGTGCATTCAGCTCTTTCCTTAGCGTTTGTCTTAAAGCTCCTAAAGGGGATGTGAAAGAAGAGGGTATGATTTTACAGAAAAAAGTACACACTGCAAAAAAGCTTTACTTACAGTTTTTGTCTCGTTTATAGTCCAAATATCTAAAAACTCTTAAATCTAGAAGCATTTTTTTAGGGAAGCTTCATTTTTGTACTTGTTTTTAGAAATAATAAGTCGAAATTAGGTGAATTTTTCCTTAAAACAAGCTACCGTCACTTCGAAATAAGATAATTTAGCTTGTTTTAAGGGATTTTTTTTTACTTATTTAGTTTTTGATGGAATTATTACTCTGAATTAATCACTCTTCTGTGAATATTTTTTTCTTTTTAAAATATTTCCCAGAAGATGTTAAACAGATTCAGGAATTTTTCAACAGTATTTCCTATAATATTTTTTTTTCTTCTGGAGAAAGTCTAATTTTGTTTTATTTCAGCTAGAATAAAAAACATTTTAAATCATCAAAACTATTAGCCCCCCTTAAACAATATTTGTTTTGATTGTCTACAGAACAAACCACTGTTATACAATGACTTGCCTAATTAAGTTAAGCCTTTAAATGTCACTGAATACTAAAAAATATCTAGTTAAATATTATGTGCTGTCATCATGGCAAAGATAAAAGAAATAATTTATTCATTCATTCATTTTCTTTTCAGCTTAGTCCCTTTATTAATCAGTGGAATGAACCGCCAACTTATTTAGCATGTTTTAAGCAGCAGATGCCCTTCCAGCCACAACCTAACACTGGGAAACATCCATACACTCTTGCGCTCATACTCTACAGCCAATTTAGCTTATTCAGTTCACCTATGGCACATAGTCACCTTGGAATTATAAGGTTCTATCTGCGTTCTAAATGATTTTGAGATATTGAGCTTTAAAGTTTTTGCATCCCATATAGCAAAGAATATGTGTGTAACAGTTCTCTTTCCTACACTTACATGACAGAGACCCTAAATGTACTGTAAATGATCAAAGTTCTCTTACATTTGCAAATGGTAGTAAAAAAGCCACAGTAAATGCAGATAAAACCTTATAATTCCAAGTGGAAAATGACTTTTCAGAATTCTAAGGTTCTATCTGGCAGATCATTCATTGAAGCATTACCTTTCAGGAAATATATTCAAAAAATATATAATTTGGTAATTTGGTAACAAAATGTTGATGCTTGAGAAAGTAAAATTTTTGCTTTCTATAACATTTATTTCATGTTTGAGGATAAATATTTTTTTCTTGTTCATATTAAGCATACAAAGCTGTGCTAAATATTTAGTCCAGTGCAGGTGTTCATTTTATCTGATTATTATGTTAATATTTAGTAAATTTGATGCTTTATATGATTTGTTGTATTATATTTATTGAATTATAGGCCCCATAATTTAAATGAAGTTTCATAAACTAATTTCGAGAGGAGCACGTGATATGATTGAGCACGACTGGCTGCTCATCTGTAATCAGTAATGATCCAGTCAGAGTGATCCAAGCTTAAATAGATTGTTTTCTCTCTACTGCTCTATCTTCGTTTTAGAAGAATCCCCCTTTCCACCCCATCTCCTCCTTTTCCTCTCTTTTCTAAGGGGGAGCTCTCAAGACCTACCGGATCTTGGATCCCCTTATATGCATATTGACCGGGCGGGAGCCTTGGGCTCAAGTATCTCCGAGCTCAGGGTTCTCTCCCGGTACAGCATGCCAAACCTGCTATAAGCATATCTTAGTGGGAACTCTTGAAATTAAGTATTTGCTCTTCAAGGCTTAATATTAAATTTAACGACATTAAAAGAAAACAGACAATAAGCAAATGAGTTTATTAAACACTGAAAAATGTTTCACTTACTACATACGCACAAATAAAACTATTTCACATTTAATATAGAATTTTTTTAATATTTGTTTCTTTTTCAACAGTGTAAAATTGAACATTTCATCTCAATGTCAAAAAAATGCTTCTAAATCATCACATTTACACACACAAATTTGTGTGGTGCAGCATTATTTTGCTGACTCTGATTTTCTGTGATTTTTGTCGTTCTGGTCTTTTGTCGTTCTGGCGAAATGACAAAGAAAGCTGATCCTGATTGGTCCTCGTGCGTGCATTAAAAATGCTGATTGGCTCAAAGAAAGAACTTTCAAGAGTGTTCACACTTAGCTGATGATTGATTATAAAGCTTGTTTGGCATGCTGTCCTGGGAGAGAGCCCTGAGCTCATAAGATACTCGAGTCCGGGGCTCCCTCCCATTTGCAAAGCGAGAGGGGAGTTTGAGCTCAGGTAAACCTCGAGAACTCCCTTGCTGTAGTAGCTAATGAAGAGATAGTGATGGCTCTTAAGAGATAACTACTTACTAGAAGCATGTCTGTGGTGCAGATTTGTATTAGCCAATTTACTTAAGTTGCATGTTTTTGGACGGTGGTAGGAAACCGGGAAACCCAGGGGAAAACCACATGAACACGGGGAGAACGTGTAAACTCTGCACAGAAACGTCGGCTGGCTTGGTAAGGACTAGAACCAGTGACGTGCTTGCTGTGAGGCAACAGTGCAAACCACTGGGCCATGGCGCCACCCATCTAGGAAAGGAGGAGGAGTAGGGGTGGAAGGGGGGATTCTTCAAAATGAAGATGGCTGTTGTATGGAACTGAGGGTATTTATAAGAGGTGTGAACCTACACTGGTCTCACGGTTCGGTTCAGTTACGATTATCATGCCATCGATTCGGTTCAATTAGATATCTTGGTGCATCACGGTGCATTGATGATGCTTCCATACACAGTTTTATATTTTCTTCACAGCACAGCAATTCTTGTATTAAAATGTATAAATATATTTATATACTATTTGTAAAAAATTGTGTCCTTTAATACAAACAGTCAGATATATAAACTGTACCTTTAAACAACACGAGCATTTATAGCAAATAAACAAATATAAATATGCCGCTCGATTTCTATACCATGTCTGCTTAGTTTTTTTTTTACACCCCTTTGATTGGTCACGCACTCAACAGAAAGGGCTGCGATTGGCTCTTACACGCTGGCGCTCTTCACAGATGCACTCATGGGCCACAGTGAGAGAGAGAGAGAGAAATGGAGATTACTTTCATTCTCTTAATCACCGTGAAATAGGGGCTTTTGCTTTAAGTGTCAGTGAAACGGTGTTCAGCAAACACACACACGGTGAAATTGTGCACAGTTTCTGAGTTTTTACGTAGTTAGAGCGTTGTAAATACTCGCGCTCGCCTCCCTCGCCATTGTAAGCTAAGGCGACATGGAGCATGTGAGATAAATGACGTCAGTACATAATAACCGGTTATGATTATTATTGAACCGATACCGAATTGTCCACGTCTGCATCGCAGTGCACCGAAGAAACGATTGATTTTGACACCCCTAGTTTTTATAGTGGCTTAGGAATCGTCTGATTGGTGAATCGCAAGCAATCATAAGCACGTGATCCTCTCGAAATTAGTTTATAAATAAACTTCACTTATAGAGCCAAGCAAGAGTTTGACTTTATAGATAAACCGTTTTTGTTTTTTAAATAAAAAGTCTTAAAATGTAAACAACTTTTCAAAAAACATCACATAATGTAAATAACTTGTTATTTAATAAGAATATGTGAATAACTCAATTTTGACAAAAATGTCAGATAGAACCTTATAATTCTAAGGTGACGACATGTCTTTGGACTGTAGAGGAAACCCACTCGAACACAAGGAGAACATGCAAACTCCACACAGAAATGCCAACTGACCTAGCCGGGGCTCGAACCAGTGACCTTCTTGCTGTGAGGAGATCGTGCTACCCACTGTGCCACTGTGACGCTCAGCTTGAAAGTTATCACACATTAAAAAGTAGAGAAGCATAACATTTCAACACTTCTCTTTGTATTTCCATTGTTGCTACAATTCTGAACTGCAGAGAGTATGAGTAGGCATGTCCAAAACCTTTGATTTGTGCTAGTGAATGGAAAGCATGGAGAGTGTGGTCATTTTCAATGCTTGGAAAGTTTACATAATAGAGAGGAAGGGAGATTGAGGAATGACTGAGAAAGAGGAAACACAGGGAGGCTCGTTCTCATGAGAGAAATCGCTTCTGTGTGCTAGTAGATCCTAAGGTAAAGGGAAAAGAAGAGAGCAATTCCAGGCAAACGCCAACTTTGCCATGAAATATCAAAATAGCGAAACACCTTTTAAGTGTTTTTGTGTAGACTTGTATTTTACAGTACTGCAAAAATACTTAAAAATATCTCTTTCAGTGTTTTCAAACAATTATATTTGATAGCCTGTGTTGCCGTTTTTGACTGTATGCTGTTTGTCCTGTGCATAGCCTGGAATTCTATCAGTGAGTGCTCTCCATATACTCTCATTAATGTCTGGATGGTTGCTGCTTACCCACTCACCAATTAACGTTGCACTGAAAGTGGTTATCAGATTCCCTGTGTTGTTTTACTGTGGGTTAATAAAAACTGGCAAAAGCCTCCACATTCCTCAGAGTCATCCTTACAGTTACTGTATTTTAAAATTGCATTGTAAAAATGGCTGTATATTTTACGGTGAAGATATACAAAACTGTTCATATACAGTAGAGCAGTGGTTCTCAAACTCTGGTACACAGGCTTCCTTCTAGTGGTACGCGAAGAAATCAGTGAATAATTAAAGTAAAAAAAATGAACACACTTTTAACCCTTTGACGCATACGATAACACCGATGTGATTAGTAAACTGATTTTAATAGGCTAAACCTTTTATTTTCAATATTCTAATGTTTGTTATGTATTCTATTATTTGAAGCTAATCTCCTCCCCATATTTGTAACAGTTGTTAGGGCGTATCCCATATTTTTATATCCCAATCTTGACAGGTGTGGTTAATGACCTGCTTTTCTGATGCACAAAACCTACTTTAACGCGCAGTAAGCAGATCTTCAAATCATATATTTAAATTAGATTTTAAAGATATACAAATAAGTCATATATGCATGCAATATCTGTTTAAAAAATGATTAAAAAGAGTTTTTTATTTGAATATGATGACATATAGCCTATATTTATGAGGTCCAAGGAACATTTCCAGGTTTTGATGGATAGGTTACTACATATTAATACTTTACATTTTAGTACAGCACTTTTTTTTTCTTTTTTAAGAACAGTACCATTTTTTATTACATTTTAGAAGCACGTTTTTATTAAAACATTATATATTTTTTTTTACCTGTAAGCACAGTTAATGTTCAAACTATTTATAATGTTTAAAGTGGCTGACAATAATAAATATTCTTAATAATAGGATTTAATCTGCCTGGTTTTTGAACTGTGCAGAGCTGCAGCTGTCTAATTAAGCTTGCTACACTTATAAGATTCTGTCGGTATGATAACCTTGGATAAAAATATCACGGTATTGTGATTACTGCTCTAAAATATATTCTTTTTAAAAGTCTGTGTAAAAAACTAAAAGTTTTTCCCCCTTTGAACACAATAAATTTTATTTTGAGAAACATTTATAATATTTTGGAGCAGTAAATGTGCCAGGCCAAATAATGAAAATGAATCATTGACGTCTGCTGTTTTCATTAGTTTCAATACACAGATTTATTTACAATTTAAAATGGCATCTTTGGATGTCTTTTCTGCTGGAGATGCTGTTGTAAAAAAAATGTAAATAACATTTTTTTACACATACCTTAGGAACGGTATTAGAGAAAATTTTGGCGGTATGAAAACCTTGACTTTTCCAAACCGCGGTATACCTTGAAAACGGTTATCGTCCCATGCCTAGCTACACTACTGCATTTTAATACTGGTCAATATGGTGGTACTTGGAGTAGACAAATTTTTTTCTGAGGTGGTACTTGGTGAAAAAAAATTGAGAACTGCTCTTTTACAGGGTTTAAATGGTCATGAAAAACCTGGAAAAGTCATGGAATTTTGACATGGCATTTTCTAGGCTTGGAAAACTTTTGGAAAAACCTACAAAGTTTTGGAGAAGTCATGGAAAACAAATATCTGTATTCTTGAATGTAGGTTGCAGTGTTTCCTCTAGGATGTTTTCCAGCTGTGGCGGCAGGCCTTTTACACAGATCTTTCAACTACCTATGGTGTTTTATCAACAGTGTTGGAGAGAATACTTTGTAAATGTATTTAGTTACAGAATACAGAATACCTGCTTTAAAATATATTTTGTAATGTATTCCGTTACTTTGCTTAATCCTAGTACTGTATTCTAAATACTTGGAATAATTTCCCTTGAAAACAGCCTTCAAGTCTATTAAATGTCACACTATGCGTTGGTAGCAATTTCTGCAGGAAAACAGAGGGCCTCTAATGCTAAACGTTATTGACTGACAGGGAAAAATAAATAAAACAATATAATTATGTTTATTAAATAATGGTGGACGATGAGGAGTAAAAATGAGTCCTCCCTGGCTGAAGAGTCGCTCTACAGGAGCACTTGATGGCAATGTAGTGTTGTACTTTTATAAAGAGGGCAAACGAAACATCAAGCATCGAATTCATGAACAATGATGGCAAAAAAAGCAGTTTATTTGAAAATCATGGTTGTTGTTCGGTGTTTGCGATCGTCCTTTTTGCTGCGTGAGAACAAGGTAGTTTGCTTAAGTTAACGCTGGTGATTGCAGTTGGGAGTGTAGTTTCTGTTTCTATGGTTTTGGCGGTAATTTAGTAATATTATTATGGGCCAGACACGCATCACCCGAAGTATTCCAATGTTATTAGGAAAGTAACTGTATTCTAAATATGCTGTTTAAAAATAGTAACTGTAACGGAATACAGTTACTCATAAATAGTATTCTAAATACGTACCGCCGGTACATGTATTCCGTTACTCCCCAACACTGTTTATCAATGACAAATGTCGTGAGTGCAGTATTACAAGTCGAGATGGCATTTATGTAATATGAGCATTCGAATCTCTGCTTGCATGCCGATTTCCTCTGTTCATGCACAAAACTTCTTGCACGCCCTCAAATATATGCTGCTCAAGTGCAGATTTTCTTGTGCGCTTTAAAAAAAACGCTGCTGAACTGCAATTTAACGCGTTTATGTAATGAGTATGTCTCCAACATTTATTAGATTGGCTAGGAATATTTATAAATGTCTCCAATAGACCTACAAGGCAGCATTAATGCATCCTAAAGTAAAGTGAAACGGCTATAAACTCCAGCTAGATAGTCATTGTATGCAGAGCCACAGACCTTTATATATAAAGTATAATTATGGAAACTGTGTTCATATTAACTGAAAGCTATACGACGTGTTTGCTGGCCTATCACGCACCTGTCAGTCAGTCAGTCGGCATGTCAACTTAAAGGGTTAAATAAATAACACACAGCACTACTACGGTTACAGAAAAGTTCTGTTATATTATAATTCACTTACCTTTTAATACTTTTTAGTGCGATTATAACCTACTATTATAAACAACAACAAAAAAACCCTGAATGTTTTGAATGAGAAGCTGTAATGTAGCCGTGGTGGGATGAATTTTGGTGTGGCGCCCCGCCATGGAAGAATGAATGTATAAAGGAAGCTTTGGGTTAGTTGTCTTGACTTCTATTCTGTCCTTGGCCAATCATATACTCTTACATTATTAGTGTGGTGTAAGCATTATCTAAATAAATTTTACATAGATATAAATATAAATTGAAACTAAATAGATTGCTGTGTGTTTTACGATATGCTGTAATAAACTTGAACATGCATTGTTTTTCCTTTACCATGCATATGTAGACTTTGCATGAAGCATTAGGTCATGAAAATTTACTTGAAAGTCTAGGAAAATCATGGAATTTTAGCAGTAAAAATGTGTATGAACCCTGTTTTTAACTAAATCTTTTTTCCTTTCCCACTGCTGTTGCAATTTCTAGCCAATAATTATTGTCCATCTGGTTATCCCTATGATCACGCATGGACGGATCATAAAGATGTCTGTACAGGTGTACCTGTTTCAGACAAAATCTCTTCAAAGTGATTCATATTAAACTCAAATCAAATGTGGCGCCGCGTGAACTTCACTCGAGTCTCAAAAAATTTTGTGCACTCTGCCTGCCGAAATCACGTTGCACGCACCCAAAGCAAACCCTCTGCAAATACCAAGATGATGTCACCTTCGCACACTTAAGTGAACTAATGAACGCGTCAGGTATGAACCAGGCTTAAACTTGCTGTAAGTTTTTGACTCTACTAAAGCATAAAAATTCCATAATATGTGTGCAAATATTTAAGACACATCCTAAGTGAACATACTTGTTTAACTGAAAAACAATGCTGAAGTCAGATATTCTGCTTTGAAAATGGTTTCTCCGTGCCAGAACACTGCTTTGTTTAGGTAAATTTAACCTGCACAATGCCAGTTTAGCCAATTATATTTCAGCACTCCGGGTTGCCTTGTTGGAAAACAGCGTATTTCATTCATTCATTCAGAAAGGCTCTGAAAGCATGCGTCATAGACCGAAAATGCGTCCTCTGGTGGGCAGTAGCAGACGTCAAAATGAGACAGACTCAGTTCCACATGAGGTTATTAATTAGCAAATGATATAAATATTACGAACGTAAACATTAGGTGAGCAGGTTACATTGTAACCGCGTGTCCTAACAACATGTTTTGTGACGAGATGCGCAGTGATGAGCAATTTGGCTGTTTGCACCAAACAAAACATGACAGAAATGTAAATACAGCCATTCAGAAGCACAGAATATGCCCTCACTCATCAAACGGTAAGGTTTATAATCTATTTAATACATGTTAACCCTCTTTTACATCATTAAATGTAGATGCTAAATCATTCAAATGTGTTTTAAAGTTCAATTTCAAACGGTTTATTGTATTTTCCAGATCTGAGGTGAACTATCTGCTGCTGCTTTCAGTATATGGCAATAAATGTCATGTAAAATGACATTCAAACTCACATTGTTAGCATTTAGCACTGAATAAAGCACACAAGGTTTACCTGAGGTGATCACTGTCATAGGTTTCTGTTGTTCAGCAGTGAGAAGTGAAGTTTCATAAACTAATTTCGAGAGGAGCATGTGATATGATTGAGCACGACTGGCTGCTCATCTGTAATCAGTAATGATCCAGTCAGAGTGATCCAAGCTTACTATAAATGAATTGTTTTCTCTCTACTGTTCTATCTTAATTTTTGGAAGAATCCCCCCTTCCACCCCATCTCCTCCTTTTCCTCCCTTTTCTAAGGAGTAGCTCTCGAGACCTACCTGATCTTGGATCCCCTGATATTCCTATTGACCGGGCGGGAGCCTTGGGCTCAAGTATCTCCGAGCTCAGGGTTCTCTCCTGGTACAGCATGCCAAACCTGCTATAAACGCTAAGCATATCTAAGTGGGAACTCTTGAAATAGAAGCCAATTCTAATATATCAATTCGAGGTGTTGGTTAGAACCAAAACTCATTTTAATATGGAGAATATTCCCTCTATCGAGTGTTATTGCTTCTATTTAGAACACAGTGTAAAACACTCGCTCCTGTACTCAATCTGGCATCCCGCGCTTGCTTTTGTTTTGATCCAGGAGTGCAATACCTTGTTCAACCACTGGGTGTCAAACTTAGATACTGCACCTTTAAGACTAACATACCGATACTAACATCTACAATAATTTCATGGGGCATTTAATACCCACTTTCTTTTATTTCTTCTTTTTTTTACCTCATCTTCATTTCCCTTTTATATCTTTGTGTACGGTCAGTGGTTTCCACTTTACCTAATACACAGTGTATATCCTCATGACACCAATGGTTTTGAACCTCGTCTGAACTCTTGGAGGTGTATTTCCAGAGAGCATGGATTCAGATAAACTGCATCATGTGTCTGCTGACGATGACAAAGACTCTCTTTAAGAGCGTCCCAATGTGAGGGATTTCATTAGTCTTCCAGAAGGTCAGCTGTAAGGTTTTCTAGCACATGATCAGGAGTAAGCATGGTATTTACACATGGAAGGATACCATGATAACCTTTAAATGTCCCTTGAAGTGCTTTGAAATATGCATTTCTTTTTATTCAATGTTTGACCTAATTTCAACTGAGACAAGAAGATGGGGCGGAACATATAGTAGCTCCTCCTCTTTTAAAAAACAGCCAATAATGTTTTGTTTTTATCACAGCTTTGCCAGTGAGAGTGGTTTGAACTCAAGCGCATCAAATAAAAAGCAAATGAGAAGTGTCTTGAAGGGATCTGGGCATGTCACATACCAGTGAGTATTTGATTGGTCAGAAGAGAAACTAAAGTATGACGTCAAAAAACATTGATCCATTTAGCCGGAAGTGACAAGCAAGCTTTGGATGTTTTTATTTTCTAAATGCTAATTTTATTACTATTTTCAAGCACACTAGCTTATGGATATCCATAAGACTAACATAATCAAAATCTAAAAAACTTTATTTTAATTCCATTGGAGCTTTAAGCAACTTTGTGAAAAAAACTAGCAATCACAATTATTACAATGTGCCTTCGTAAAGTGTAACTACAGTATGTTACTTTGCTAGTACATTGCTATATTTACAGACATCTAAAGGGCACCTATTGTGAAAAATCGACTTTTCAAGCTGTTTGGACAGACATATGTGTAGGTATAGTGTATAGAGCGTCATATTGGGCTGATATTAACACACTCAGTCCCTTTTTTTTCAATTTAACAACATAAAAACGGTGGACCAATTAGAGCAGTTTTGAGATCGACCGCAACTTGACATAGGAGTGCGGTCCCCCCGCCCAGCAATATTGATTGACAGGTGCACATTACCATATCCTCAGTATGTTGTTTCACGTCCGCCATTTTCAGCGTGTGAGTCAAAGCGACTGCACCAAAGAAACACCCTTGCTCTATTTTTAGATGTAAGGCTCATTGGGCTCAACATTCACCATGTTATCGCTCTCCTCACCGCCAGTGTTTCTGAGTTTTGGTGGGTTTGCATACATATGTACTTTTCATTGTGTTTTCCTTTAACTTCAGCGGTTTTTATTTCCCGCAGTCACAGAAGCTCCCTGTCATCTTAACTAGGTGCAGCTGGAAAGTGCGAGCGCGCTGCCTCACGACGCGCAGCGCCTTGCATTTCGCATTTTCGCAGATGAAAGTGAGGACCGGGGGGTCTGCTCACTATTCTGCCGCCTAGGTCGCCTCTATGGACGCGCTGGCCCTGCTCAGGACACTTCATATTTCTGCTGCGCCACAGAGCATTATCTGAATAGTTTCATTTTAAACAACATGCGAATAAGCCTGTCTGGTGTGCCGCGTCGTGGCTCTGAGCGGCGCATCCGGTGTATGACGCCCTTTAGTTATAGCCTCAAGCAGGTCATACACCAGAAGCGCCGCTGGGCGACACGCAGCGACGCACCACGCAGCGACGCACCACGCAGCGATGTGCATTTCTGAATTTTAAACATAAGAGTGTCTATGAGGGGACACACACCGACGCTGCAAGTGTGCGATACCTTCAACTGTCATATGGGCGCCGTGTTGCGGTGCATCCGGTGTGTGATGCCCTTCAGTCAAAGTTAATTCAGTGTGTTTTATTAGTCTCTGTGTAGGCTACAAGCTCGGAGCTTTAAACTAGCACACAGTTGGCTGTAAAACTATACAAAGACACAAATGATTTTGTACTCTCTGCTTGGTCTGAGTAGTACTTGTACAGCTGAATGCTGGTCCTCTCTCTTATGTTGCTTCTCTCTGTCTGCCTGTCTATTGCAATACACAAAGCGGGGAGCTCTTGGCTTCGCCCCCTTGTTAAGTTGGGCGGGGAAGTCGAAACTAATTTTCATGTGAAGCAACACGCCCCTAAAACAGCGTCTGCTGTCTGAATTCTGAATTGTGTTTTAAAACTGAACCTAAACTGGCACACTCAGAAGAACCATAATATTAATATTACATCTTAAAAAAGGGGTAAAATAGGTGCCCTTTAACCTCGCACTGCAAATGGTCTGTTTTTGTGTTTTTTCATTAGTTAAGCTTCAGTTTTACCACTTACAAAGTCTGCCATGTAAATAGCGAATGCGCCATGACGCGACACACCTTTGACGGACATGCCCTAATGCGTTTGCGCCATGCACTTTAGACATTTCCCTTAGATCCTTAAAATAGAGCCCTTAAAGTCACTGAAATATTGTGTTGTAGGTCTTGTTTACAGGTCTTAATTTAAATCATTTTAACAAGACTTAATTTTAATCAGGCCAACACTCATCCAATCACCCAACATTACATCTCAAAAAAACCTTTAACAAAGGTTAGATCTATTTACTCTTAACTATCTATTAACTAATGTTTTTAAAGTCTATGTATTAAACCAGAGTTGGCTTGTTTTGATACATTATTTTAAATATGTAGCTAAGAAATAAAAAAATTAGATTTTTTGGACCGTTTTTTGGCGGTTCATTCCACTGTGGCGACCTCAGATTAATAAAAAGAATCTAAGCCGAAAAGAAGATGAATGAATGAATGGGTCGGACTAGTAAAAATCTTTTCCATTGGTCGTTAGAAAAAATGCTAAGTGTTTAAGTTGAACTTATACTAGATATATAGAAATTTTATTCATAATGGTCTTGAAAAGGTCTTAAAAAGTCTTAGATTTGACCTGGTGAACCCTGCAGAAACTCTGCTGTTACTTTAACACAATTTATTCCAGTGTTTCCCATTCCACAAATTGCTCAAGATCCTTCTCCGCTGACATGGTTTTGCTCAAGTATCACGGACCCAGACCTTCACAAGACTTTGCAGTTCATTTCTCAAGCCACAGCACCCTAAAATAGAGCTTTCTGTACTCCCAGTCCCAAAACGAGCCCCTAATTCCCACCCGCCCAGCAGACTTATCCAAACATAGGGTTAAAAGTGTTTCTGCTCTACAGATTTAGGTCATATTTTGCACATTTTACTGTAGGGTGGTTTTATTAAATTGACTTCAACACTAAGTTCATGTAGGTTTAATGTGCCCCACATATAGTTTGTCGAAAATCTGCAAAATGCCCTTTATGGTCTTCAACGGTTGCCTGTAAAACAACATCTGTTATGAGGCTGTAATAGAGGCCTATAAGAGTCTTGTTCTTGTTGTTTTTTTACATGTTAAGATTAAACTGTTTTCTGTGCTGCCAAAGCAAATCTGCTTTAAATGCACTTCTGTAGGACGAGGACTCGAATTGACACAATAAAACCAATGGCACCGTTACAGATCATTTCACTGTTTACAAATGCTGATTTAAGGTCTTTGCACACTGAAGTCTGAAACTTTTATTTATATGTTTTGTTTCGTATTCATTTCAAGAGTTCACACTTAGCTGATGATTGATTATAAAGCTTTTTTGGCATGCTGTCCCAGGAGAGAGCCCTGAGCTCAAAAGATACTCGAGCCCGGGGCTCCCTCCCGTTGCAAGGCGAGAGGGGAGTTTGAGCTCAGGTAGATCTCGAGAACTTCCCTGCTGTAGTAGCTAATAAACAAAAAGAGATTGCTCTTAAGAGATAACTACTTGCTAAGTGCATGTCTATGGTGCCCATTTGGATTAGTTAATTAACTTAAGTTGCATGTTTTTTGACGGTGGGAGGAAACCAGGGGAAACCCACGCAAGCACGGGGAGAACATGCAAACTCCGCACAGAAACATCTGCTGGTTTTGTTAATGACTAGAACCAAAGACGTGCTTGCTGTGAGGCAACAGTGCTAACCACTGGGCCACCGTGCAACCCATCTAGAAAAGGAGGAGGAGTAGAGGTGGAAGGGGGGATTCTTTAAAACGAAGATGTCTGTGTTATGGAACCTAGGGTATTTATAGTGGCTTAGGAATTGTCTGATTGGTGAATAATAAATTGGATAATGCGGGGCAGCTGCAAGCAATAATAAGCACACGATCCTCTCGAAATTAGATTATAAATAAACTTCACTTATTAATTTTTCTTCAAAAATTTTCCTTCATTCATTCATTCATTCATTTAAATTTTGGCGGTTTTAAAACCTTGACTTTTCCAAACCATGGTATACCTTGAAAATCATCCCATGCCTAATCGTGATTATTATCGTTATCGAAATATCAAGCCCTACATTATACAAAACCAAAGATCATTTGTTTTCAAGTGTAGTTTGTTTGTTTAAAATAAGAGATTTCAAGCTTTATGTGGATATATTTCTCATGTGTGTGAAGCAAGTATTCGGATACAAGGAATTCATAATGAAGCTGCAGAAACTGTCGTATAAACACACATCTGAACAGAGCCCCTTCCCTGGAGAATCCTCAATCTAAATTGCTTGATGATTGGCTCCTGTACTAGAAGGCGGAGCTTACTTTGCTGGAGCGGCTGTTTTGACTATTAAGGCTGGTTTATACTTCTGCTTTGAGAATTCACTGTGACCCACAGCACAAACCTTGCACGTAGTCGTGCATTTATACTTCAGCGTGCTGTTTGTGTTGCTCTGCACCAACTCTTCCGAAACGCTAACTGGCCGTAGGTTTTTATGTTCCTCTGTGTTGAGTTTCTTTGCAGGTTTTTTTTTTTTCTGAACTCTCTCTTAAAGTACAAGTAGCTCAAGCTCGCTCATTCAGATGCGGGAACTGGCAGGGATGTAACAACTTTAATCATAAGGTAAACACAAAACAAAAGTTTCCATCTGGAGCTCCTTCTCGAGACTCCACTCTTGTAAACACTCGATCAGTCATGCTTGCAGCTCTCAGCACCACCCACACTCGTCACAGCTACCAAGCCGACCAATTACAGAGCTTGCGCTAAGCGTCAATGTGACTTGTAGCTACATTGTTTGAGAGGTGTGCATCAGCCACGGTGAGGGGTATGCGACCACGTGAAGGCTGCGCCGGAGCATACGTGTGCGCTTGATGCAGAAGTATAAATCAGCCTTTACACTTTTGCTCATTCAAAACTATAGGAGAGACAGATATTGTGTATTCTACAGTCTTTGATGCTATTGAGTCAATATTAGCCAAAATCTCTGAGGAATCTTTCCTGCAACTTAATTAAGATTTAAGCCAGTTCTGAAGGCAACAGTGGGTCTACGGTGAATGGCTTAGTTCCTTATGACTTTCTACTCCAATCCTCTGTACTAAAAATACCAAATAGGCTGGGCTAATAAAAATACGTTAAACATACTCAACCCTATTGTTCCTATTGTGAAGTTTTACCCTTTTTACTCTGGCTTTGTTTTTTAAGGGACAGGAAAGAGTTAACAATCATGGGCGCCAAAATAATGAGTCAAGGGCTGGGTGGTCTCGGGGGATTTCTGCTTATCATGGGTGAAGAGAAGGAACTGCAGGAAATGGTGGGAAGTGGACTGAGCAAAAAACACGTCTTCTTTCTGTGCATGTAAGCACAAATGTTTGCTGGGGTATTCAGAAAGTGTGAGAAATTAAGAGACGCCGCGTGTTTTTTGTGGCTGAGGAACTGTGTGGAAAACTAGTTAAATAAAGAGTGTTATTAAAGTGCGTATATCTGGGAGATTTTTGGAAGAATGTTGTGGGAGAGAGGCGTTTCTGTTTGCGGAGGCTGGCCGAGCCACATAGAGAGAAAAAGGCAAGTGTAAGATCCGCTCTTGCCAAGAACAAGTGTTTACTCTTGAGTTTGAGGCTTTACAGCAGACTCTGGGATAACTTTCAGCACAGGGGCTCAGCCATGACACTTGTTTTTATAGTTACACTTTATTTTAATGTACAATTGTCACTATTAACACACCATTAACTACGTATTTCAGCTCAATAAACTACTAATTAGCTGCTTATTAATAGTAGGGTATTAGTTAGGTTTAGGTCTTGGGTGAGATTGGGGATGTACACATCCCAGGATCATTCTGAAAACCTACTTTTGTATGCAGTGTTTATTTCGCGAATCCACCAGAGGCCGCTGTGTACGCTTTTTGAGATCTCAAATTTCTCTCGCGAGTGCCATTCTCATCTGCTGTTCTCACGTAAATCCACAACTGTCTACTGACCGATTGACCAAGCGACTGACCCACCCTCCTCCTCCCCTAAGCCCAACCGACAGTGTTTTCAAAAACAATCCAGAAAAAGAAAAACCCTCGTCTGATTTTTACCACGTTTTCAGATTTTACCACATTACTGTTATTTACTTGTTTATTTTATTTTTTGGCCTTTGTTTTTGTCTTACCTGCTTTCTGGAACCATTATTTGCTGGACTCGAACCTCGTCACGTGGGTTCTCGAACTTGTGACGTGGAGTCAACTCCACGTCACAAGTCCACCGACCTACATGGTGAGCCACTAGGCAAACCGGTAACCGTGGAAAAGCGTCGGCATGGAGGCAACCGGTCAGTTGGTAAGTGCGAAAAGGAATGGTGTCATACCGCCCCGTATCATTCGTTTTAAACACGAGATGCAGCCATACCTACCTCTGGCTACATAATTTACAATCTCAAGAAATGTATACAGGGGCTACGAGCATTTTTATTGCAGAATAAATCACAACAGGTTTAAGGACGCAAAGCGGAGCACTGTTGTGTAAGACTAAAGAGCATTATTCTTCGAAAACAACCGCCTGGATGTACTTTATTCCGCTTATTACACTGTGCCACAAAACATCAAAATTAGACACATTGTTTTGAGCTTTTGAGCTTGAGTTTATTAATTATTTATTAAACGCTAACCTGCATATTATTCAGTTACAAAACAATGGCAAACAGTCAAAATTGGTGGTGTGACAGGTAAACAGAATTATTAGCCCCCGTTTGACTTTTTTTTTTCTTTTTAAATTATTTTCCAAATGATGTTTAACAGAGCAAGGACATTTTCCCAGTATGCCAGATAATATTTTTTCTTCTGGAGAAAGTCTTATTTGTTTTATTTCTAAAATAAAAGCCGTTTTAAAATTTTTTAAATGTCTCTTTAAGCTGTATAGAAGTGTCTTGAAAAATGTC
>CAIGQZ010001199.1:3551487-3564528 GCA_903798205.1 Danio tinwini | reverse complement strand
TCTGCTGTCCTCGGCTGGTGGAGATGCAGTAATGCAGTCAGCTCAGTCTGTCGTGTGATTGGTGTTCGGGCCCAAGCATCTCCTCATTGGCTTAGCCCAGGACAGTAATGAGATATAAGAGATTTAGCAGAAGCTGAGCTGAGCTGAACTGAGGTCAGTCATGGGCCAGAAGGGCTGCCGCTTCTCCCTCTTCTTCTTCTCTCCTGTACAGGTACACATGATCGCCATTTAGGCTTTTTCTAGACTCTTGTGTTTTTCATTTGGTCGAGATTCTGCTAGTTTGGCATGAGCAGCACTGGTTGGGATACAATCTGTGTTTTAGATGTAATTCCTAAAGGGATAGTTCATCCAAAAATGAACATTTACTCGCAATTTACTCTCAAAACCTTTTATGTCTGTCTTATTTTGTGTTGCACACTAAAGTAGATATTTAGAAGAATGCTGAAAATTGACTTCCATGAAAACAAACACCAGTCAACGGTTACCAGTTTTCAGCATTCTTCAAAGCATCTTCTTATGTGTTAAACAGAAGACAGAAACTCATAAAGGGTTATAACAAGTTAAAATTGATTTTTGGATGAACTGTCCCTTTAACATAAACATGAGTGTATTCGTAAGTTAACATGGTTGCACTTTGCATTAAGGCTGTGTTAGTTAATGCTAGTTAATTGACTAATAAGCAGTGAGCAACACACATGTTAAGCATTAGTTAATCTACGTTAACTAAATATACAGTTGATGTCAGAATTATTATTCCCTCCTGTGAATTTTCTTTCCTTTTTTTAAATATTTCCCAAATGATGTTTAACAGAGCAAGGAAATATTCACAGTATTTCCTTTAATAATTTTTTTTCTGGAGAAAGTCATATTTGTTTTATTTCGGCTAGAATAAAAGCAGTTTTTAATTTTTTATGAACCATTTTAAGGTCAATATTATTAGCCCCCTTAAGCAATTTTTTTCCGATCGTCTACAGAACAAAACACTGTTATACAATGACTTGCCTAATTACCCTAACCTGCCTAGTTAACCTAGTTAAGCCTTTAAATGCCACTTTATGTTGAATACTAGTGTCTTGAAAAACATCTAGTCAAATATTATGTGCTGTCATCATGGCAAAGATAAAATAAATCTTTAAATTATTAGAAATTAGTTATTAAAACTATTATGATTAGAAATGTGTCAGAAATAATTCTGACTTCAACTGTATATTAATGTTTTAACTAACACAATAGTTACCAATTAGAGGTGTGAACCTACACTGGTCTCACGGTTCGGTTCGGTGACGATTATCATGCCATCGATTCGGTTCAATTCGATATCTCGGTGCATCACCGTGCATTGATGATGCTTTCCATATACAGTTTTATATTTTCTTCACAGCACAGCAGTTCTTGTATTAAAATGTATAAATATATTTATATACTATTTGTAATACAAGTTTGTCCTTTAAGACAAACAGTCAGATATATAAACTGTACCTTTAAACAACACAAGCATTTATAGCAAATAATATAAACAAATATGAATATCCCGCTCGCTTTCTGATCCTTGTCTACCAAGTTCTCTTACAATATGATTGGTCACACGCTCAACAGAAAAGGCTGCGATTGGCTCTTGCGCGCTGCGCTCTTCACAGATGAGTGACACTGTGCCACAGGGAGAGAGAGAGAGAGAGAGAGAGAGTTTACTTTCATTCTCTCAATCTCAGTGAAATAGGGGCATCTGCTGTCAGTGAAAGTCACTGTGTGAAGTGCAAATACACGTTTCTGCGTTTTTAAGCAGTTAGAGCGTTGTAAATACTCGCGGCTCGCCTCCCTCGCCATAATAAGCTACGGCGAACTGAGCATATGAGATCAATGACGTCAGTACATAATAACCGGTTATGATTATTACTGAACCGATACCGAATTGTCCGCGTCTGCATCGCGGTGCACCGAAAAAACAATTACCAAACATCAATAACATGCAAGGTTTTCAGTTTGATGCTCTAAAACACACTGTAAAAAATGCAGGGTTCCACCCAGTTCATTCATGTTGTCCCAACACAAATCGATTAAGTTAATTTAACACTTTTAACAAATGTATGTGGATTGAACATAAAAAAATGAAGTTGTCCCAATGAAATCTCAAGAATTGTGTTGCTTCAGCTCATTTTAATTAAGTAGCTTGAACAAGTAAAAAAAATTTTGTTATTCATGTTTGTAGACTTTTTAGTAACATGATTTATTGTTAAGGGAATTTTATCATTAACATATTACGGTAAGTTTCCCAGTGATGGGTTGCAGCTGGAAGGGCATCCGCTGTGTAAAACATATGCTGGATAAGTTGGCGGTTCATTCCGCTGTGGCGACTCCAGATTAATAAAGGGACTAAGCTGAAAAGAAAATGAATGAATGAATATTACAGTAAAATTAAGTTCCTAATGAATTAGGATTGTAAAGTGTACACAATTCTAACGTAATCTAATAACCGTTATAAGAAATCCTTTGTACCTGTTTAAGTGGGTTTATTTAACAAGAGTCTATCTTAATTAGCATTATAAGTTCTGTAACTGCTGTATTTTTGTATTGTTTTTTTATTGCCTGTTTTTAAGGAACGTCTGCAGCAATATGGTGATGCCCATAACAAATTGGACAATAAAGTCAAGGACAATAAAGTCCTACTACTTCTACTACTAACTGTAAAAGAAATGACTATAATTTATACGGTAAAAAACTTTTAAAGTAAAAATTGGTTACCTGTTTAACAGTATGGTTAGCTGGCAGCTAGCTCTGCAGCTCTCACATGGTCGCTGCTATGCACCTATGCAGGTCCAAACGCTTACACTTTGCTTAATACACACAGGATAAACAACAATACACAAATATCTTTACATATGAAAACAATTAAAGGATTAAAATATTACAAAAAAAATTATTTTTCTACTTAAATATAAAAACCACTGCCTCCATGCCTCATCTCGGGTGGCTTTTTTCAGTTTATTGATGACAATCTGCATTAGTATAATGTTATTATTATTAGCAGTATTATTTATTATATGCATATTTACATTTGTTTTAATATAAACTAGTTTAGATTTGTCCACCTGTGGGGTTTTGGAGACATCTGCATCACCATATGGGGCATAAGAACAGGATGTGTGTTTGGATATAACTCATATACTATAACTCATAACTAACATTATTATTGTTCATTTATTCCTTTGCTGGAAATTGGAACTGAATTTAGAAATAGTTTTGAACCAAATCTTTGTGCTTAACAAACGAAATTAAATATGTCGGCTACATGATGTCTTCAGTGGAGTGAGTTTCCACCATTTCCTTACTCCATGAAAGTAAAGAAGAGTAAAAGTAAAGTAAAGAGAAAGTAAAGAGGCTGAATGGAGGAGGCTTGTTCTTTATCCTCGTGCTGCAGATGCTCTGTTTAACTGTTTTCTCTCTAGTGAAGCGTTCAGTTTTTACACTTACAAAGTCGCCATGTAAATAGCAAATGCACTATGGGGTGACACAACTGACTTAAATGGAATGTGAGATGAGACTGTGATTGGTTTAATGCAGGTTATGCTCAAAACACACCCATAATTCATGAAGAGTATAAGCACAACCCTGTTAGACCATGCACCAGGGTGCAGAGCGTATTTTTCCATCCTTAAAATAGCAAAAGTGGAGTCGGACACGCCCTTAATGCTTTTGCGCCATGCACTTTAGACTTTGCGCCTAGATTGTTAAAAAATAGAGCCCTTAGTATTGCTGATCTAAATGTGTTAGGTCACATTATCTAATCCATGGACAAATACATAAATACAATCATTAACTATTGTAATTAAAGGGCCATGAAAACTTCAGTTCAAGTCTACCTCAGAGTTTTTTCAAAAAATGCATCATAATGGGCGTGGAGCTCTGCGAGCAGAGGCAGGAGTGGGCGTGGCCAGCAGAACAGGGGAGAAGGGGAGTGAACAACTGTTGTCAGTTAGCTCACAAAATAAGACACAAACAGTAAGGAGAGCCATGATTTTATAGTTTACAAAGTTAAAATGCAAAGAAATAAACAGTAATTTAATGCCCTGCTACATTTGTTATTTGTAATTTTTATATACACACAACCACAATTTGTATCATTATAAAGATAATCGTGTCAATTTCAATGTGATGATGCCATTGGCCCATGAACATTTCCTGCTTGTTATCAAACTATTTGATAACTGTAACAAAAGGCAATTCAATCATAACCTAATGTTAAAACAGCTATCATAACATTCTTTATCATTATGTGGCCGTTTTTGGATTCTCGGAAGCTATAAAAATGTTAAATGTAAAACAGGAAATATGTTGGGACCATTGTTTTTGTTTACGTCCCTTAAAATGGTCTATAAATGAGGACTTCTCCCTCAATCCCTGGATCTGAATGCAGACAGTGCAGCAGGTCTCCTGCTCTGCCTATTTCAACCATTAGCCCTGCTGGAGGATTTAGGCAAACACAGCAGCACAGCGATGCGTCTAAATGTGAAAGAGCTCAACTGATAAAAGACAAAGTCCGCTATTCATCAGTTCTCGTACTGCTCTCCTGACAAAAATGCTTGCTGCACACATACAGCTTTGCTGTATCGGCCCTGACAGGATTGCAGGGAAAACCATGCAACAAACCCAGTGGATCATGGAAACAAACACATACGACCCTTCATGATCGGCTAATTACTCTGTGCCGTGGGTCTGTGGACCCGGTCTCACCCGGTCATCAACATAGGGTCTCACAGCTTGGCACTGGCAGGTCTGTCTTGCCTTCGGAATGCACGCGCAGTCAAGAATAATTTAGCAGCAGGCTCTTCTCATAGGGTAAGAAAACTCCGCTATGAATAAAAATGAGAAACCGACTCGTCATCACCCCACTTGCAGTTTTGCGATACGTCACCGATTTTGATCCCGTCCCAAAAATCATTTTTAACACTGAGGATAAAATTAGCTGACAAAAGCTCTGAATTATCCAGTTTTCTCCACAATTAAAGCTAACAGGTGCTAACATTGTCTTAAGTGATGCTCAACAAACACAAATCTGTTCAAATCTCAAAAATAAAGTACTCAAGGGTTTCTTGAACCTTAATTGCAAAAAGATGTGTTAGAGTAAGTTAATATTAACAAATATGATGTAATGCTGAATTAATGGACCCCTATTATGCCCCTTTTTACAAGATGTAAAATAAGTGTCTAGTGTGTGTGTGTGTGTGTGTGTGTGTGTGTGTGTGTGTGTGTCCCTTTCAGGCTTTGATCCTAATTCTGGTGTTTTAAGTGTCGCTTTAAATTCAAATGAGATTGTGTTGTTTTTAAATAAGGGCGGAGCTACAAATGCCTGTGTGTTAGCAAAGTGGCAGATTCAAAACAAACAAGCTCTTAATGGCAGACGGCTGCTTCTTACTCAGGACTGTCTTTGCTAATGAAGGAGAGATCATCACTTGTGGATGGGGCTTTTTCTCTCTGATGGCGCGTACAAAAGGAGAATGCCAGTCAAAGTGTTTCTGCAGGCTGTTTTCTTCAAGCGTGATTATACATTTTTACCATTAGAAGCTGGTGATATTCACACACTGTTACCACTTAATTCTGTTTAACCTCTTATATAATTGTTTCCCTTTAAGTCATTGTTCACCATTAGTTCATGTTAGTTAATGCATTAATTAATCAATGCTATCTCACGCCAAATGCTAGCGCTTTCATTTAGTGGCTAATTTGTAATTTGTACAATCTCATTCATACATTTTAGTACAAGTTGCTCATCAGTATTTAGTACAATCAGCTCACAGTATTCAGCTTAAAGTGCAATTTAAAGGCTTACTAGGTTAATTAGTTTAACTACTGTAGGTTAATTAGGCAAGTCATTGGACAACAGTGGTTTGTTCTGTAGATCAGTGTTTCCCAACCCTGTTCCTGGAGGCACACCAACAGCACATATTGAGGATGTCTCCCTTATCTGACCCATTAACTTTAGGTTTTGGAGTCTCTTCTAATGTTCTGATGAGTTGATTCAGCTGTGTTTGATTGGGAAAAGGTGGAAAATACTGTTGGTGTGCCTGCAGGAGCAGGGTTGAGAAACACTGCTCTAGACCAGGGGTGCCCACACTCGGTCCTGGAGGGCCGGTGTCCTGCATATATTAGTTCCAACCCCAATTAACAGCTAATCAAGCTCTTTCTAGCTATACAAAAACTTCCAGGCAGGTGCATTGAAGGAAGTTGGAGCCAAACTATGCAGGACACCGACCCTTCACAACCGAGTTTGGGCATACCTGCTCTAATATAATAAAATAATAATTTCTTTAGGGAGATAATAAAACTGACCTTAATAATTTTTTTGTTTTTATTCCAGCTAAACTGAAATAAATAAGACTAATAATAGTGTTATTATAATAAGACTGATAATAAAGAACAAAATATTCTAGAAAATGTCCTTGCTTTATTAAACATCACTTGCAAAATAATCTAAATGTATTACAATTTCACAGGAAAGCTATTAATTTTGCCTATTAAGTAAAATATAATTTAACGCTTTTACATAATTTTATTATTAATGTTTTATGCAATTAGTGACTTTTTGCCTTTATTATTATTATTATTATTATTATCATCATTAGTAAATTGCAGTATATTTATGTTTGCATTATACCATACACTATATTTTCTAGAGATCTTTGAAAACACTTATAATTTGAGCACGCTGTATATAAAAAAAATGTGTTTGCCTTAAGATTTGACGATAATCAAGATAATACGATTAGATGATTAAATTAGTCTTGCATGCTTGAAAATTACGTAAAAAAATAAAAGTAAATTTTGTACTCGTTTGAATTTAAATGTATTATCTTTCTATTTATAAAAGGTGTTTGGTGGCCAAACTCTTATTTTAATGAATAAAACTTTAATAAAACTCTTTTGTTTAAATGCTTTTAATTTTCAAAAGGGGTGTACTCATTCATGCTGAGCAGTGTATGTATAGGTGAAGTCAAAAGTATTCGCCCTCCTGTGATTTTTGTCTTTTTCTTTCTTTTTTAATTATTTCCCAAATGATGTTTAACAGATTCAGGAATTTTTCACAGTATTTCCTATAATATTTTTTCTTCTTATTGTTTTTATTTTGGCTGGAATAAAAGCAGTTTTTAATTTTTTTATTTTATATTGTTAGCCCCCTTAAGCAATATTTGGTTTGATTGTCTACAGATCAAACCACTGTTGTACAATGACTTGCCTAATTACCCTAACCTGCCTAATTAACTTAGTTATGTCCTAGTTATGTTAGAAATGTGTTAATTAAAAGAATCTTCTTAAACAGAATTGGGGAAAAAAGATACAGGAGGGCTAATAATTCTGACTTTATCTGTATATATGTGTGTATGGCTCGAGGCCATAGGCTGAGTTCCTTAGTGCCCCCCATTAGTGTTGATATACAGCCACATCGCACTGTTACGAGTGTGGTATTGCATTTATGCAACAGTTTGACGGCTTAATTGTGTGTATAAAAAGGAAAATCAAACACGGAGACTCTCTAAAACCTTTTGTATGAGGAACTACTTTCTACCATTCATTCACATCTGCAGCTGTTGTCAGAACAGCAGAAGCCGTTACTAATTCACCAACGTCACTTTAGAGCTAGTATTTGAATGATTCTCTAGCGTAATGTCTAAAGTGATGACATTATTATAATTATAAGGCTGAACTGCATGAAATGCCATCAGTCTACAGAGATTTCACAGTATTTCTCTGTTGCAATCGAGATTTTATAATAATTAACCCTGATTTTCTCCCCCAAGCACTTATTATGCTGTCTCTGTCGCCATCTTGTGGCAGAACGTCCTTATAAATAAACTGCATAGTTGCAATCTAAACAATCTCGACTTAAAAGGCCTCAAAAGTACATTATGTTGTGTAACAGCTGCAATATTTGTCAAACTGAAGAGTGTCCTCTGCTTGTTGCTGTATGTGGGCGGAGTAATACACAAGGGTGAAAAGGCTTTTACAAGTGCTGTTTTTGCAGAATATCGCACAGCTATCAGCCAATCAGATTAAAGAACCAGACAGAACTGTTGTATAAATATATATCTTATAGTCTATATAGTCTTCAAATATTCTCTCTTCCTCTTCCAGGCCAATCTTGCTCTGTCTCCAACCCTCCTGCTTTCTCCACCCAAAAGCCCTGAGTCCAACCAGTCGCCCTCTGCGTCCATCTGCCCGTGCAGCGCCGCGAGCTCCACCCTGCAGACCTCTCAGCTGTCCTGCGAAGATGAAGCGCCGGTCAGCTTCGAGCAGCCGGTGGAGGGCACACCACTGCCCAGCATCAACAAGGTCACACACACTCACATATATCAACACTGCATTCACTGCTAAAGAACAAAAAAAACCCACACACACTCTAGAGACACAACGTGTATGTTTTTTGGTCACACTTTATTTTAATGTACAATTCATGCTATTAACAAGCCATTAACTCAGACTTTCAGCTAAATAAACTACTAATTGACTGTTAATTAATAGTAAGGTGTTAATTGGGTTTAGGTTTGGGTATTGGGTAGGACACATGATGTAAAAAAAGATATTTTATAATTACAGATAACAGTTATCTTCTTTGAATGGTTTACAAGGTCACACAGACACATCAACACTGCATGTCACTTTACACTGCAGAAGAAAAAAACACTTAAGAGACACAATATGTATGATTTTTTTATTTTAATGCGCAATTTATGCTATTATCTAACCCTTAACTTAAATTTTTAGCTAAATAAACTACTAAATAGCTGTTTAATAATAGTAAGGTATTAATTGGGTGTAGGTTTGGTTATTGGGTAAGACACGAGATCTAAAATAAGATCATATTTTATAAATGTTGACAGTTTTCTTTATTGAATGGTTTACAAGGTCAAAGACTCACATATCAACACTGCAAAAGAAGAAAAAAGCACTTTAGAGACACAATATGTAAGATTTTTTGGTCACGCTTTATTTTAATGTACAAGTCATGCTATAAACAAACCTTTAACTCAGACTTTCAGCTCAATAAACTACTAATTGACTGTTTATTAATAGTAAAGTGTTAATTGGGTTTAGGTTTGGGTATTGGGTAGGACACAGGATGTAAAATAAGATCATGTTTTTTAATTACTGATAAACAGTTATTTTCTTTGGATGGTTTACAAGGTCACACAGACTCACACATCAACACTGCATCTCACTTTACACTGCAAAAGAAGAAAAAAACACTTAAGAAACACAATATGTATGATTTTTTTATTTTAATGGTTAATTTATGCTATTATCTAACCATTAACTTAAATTTTTTGCTAAATAAATTACTAAATAGCTGTTTAATAATAGTAAGGTATTAATTAGGTGTAGGTTTGGTTATTGGGTAAGACACGAGATCTAAAATAAGATCATATTTTATAAATGCTGACAGTTATCTTTTTTGAATGGTTTACAAGGTCACAGACTCACATATCAACACTGCAAAAGAAGAAAAAAACCTTTAACTCAGACTTTCAGCTCAATAAACTACTAATTGACTGTTTATTAATAGTAAAGTGTTAATTGGGTTTAGGTTTGGGTATTGGGTAGGACACAGGATGTAAAATAAGATCATGTTTTTTAATTACTGATAAACAGTTATTTTCTTTGGATGGTTTACAAGGTCACACAGACTCACACATAAACACTGCATCAAACTTTAAACTGCAGAAGAAGAAAAAAACACTTAAGAGACACCATATGTATGATTTTTTATTTTAATGTGCAATTTATGCTATTATCTAACCATTAAATTAGATTGTTAGCTCAATAAACTTTTTAATATCTGCTTAATAATAGTAAAGTATTAATTGGGTTTAGGTTTGGGTATTGGGTAAGACACGAGATCTAAAATAAGATCATATTTTTAAATTGCTGACAAACAGTCATCTTTTTTGAATGGTTTACAAGGTCACACAGACTCAAACATCAACACTGCGTCTTACTTTACACTGCAGAAGAAAAAAACACTATAGAGACACAATACGTACACATTTTTTTATTTTAATGTGCCATTCATGCTATTATTTAACTGTTAACTTAGATGTTTATGCTCAATAAACTACTAAATAGCTGCTTAATAATAGTAAGGTATTAATTGGGTTTAGGTTTGCAAGGTCACACAGACTCAAACATCAACACTGCATCTTACTTTACACTGCAGAAGAAAAAAACACTATAGAGACACAATACGTACAATTTTTTTTTATTTTAATGTGCAATTCATGCTATTATTTAACTGTTAACTTAGATGTTTATGCTCAATAAACTATTAAAGCTGCTTAATAATAGTAAGGTATTCCTAAGGTTTAGGTTTGGGTATTGGGTAAGACACAGGATCTAAAATAAGATCATATTTTATAATTGCTGATAAACAGTATCAGACTCACATATCAACACTGCATCTGTGTAAGATTTTTTGGTCACAATTTATTTTAATGTACAATTCATGCTATTAACAAATCATTAACTCAGACTTTTAGCTCAATAAACTAATTAGCGGCTTATTAATAGTAAGGTATTAATTGGGTTTAGGTGTGGGTATTGGGTAGGACAAGGGATGTAAAATAAGATAATATTTTATAACTGCTGATAAACAGTTATCTTTTTTGAATGGTCATAAGGTCACACAGACTCACACATCAACACTGCAACTATGCAACACCACAATGCAAAAGAAGAAAAAATACTTTAGAGACACAACATGTTAGTTTGTTTCGGTCGCAATTTATTTTAATATACAATTCATGCTATTAACAAACCATTAACTCAAAGCTCAATAAACTACTAAATAGCTGTTTATTAATAGTAAGGTATTTGTAAGGTTTGGGTATTGGTAGGACATGGGATCTAAAATAAGATGATAATTTATAATTGCTGATGAAAAGTCATCTTTTTTGAATGGTTTACAAGGTCACACAGACTTGCATATCAACACCGCATGCTGCTTTACACTGCAGAAGAAGAAATTATTTTAGTCACACTTAATAATAATGTTCAATTCATGCTATTAACAAACCATTAACCAGGACTTTTAGCTCAATAAACTACTAATTAGCAGCTTATTAATAGTAAGGTATTAATTGGGTTTAGGTTTACAAGGTCACACAGACTCACATATCAACACTGCATCTCACTTTACACTGCAAAAGAAGAAGAAACACTTTATGTACATTTTTTTATTTGAATGTGCATTTAATGCTATTATCTAACTGTTAACTAACATTTTAAAGCTCAATAAACTACTAAATAGCTGCTTATTAATAGTAAGGTATTAGTTGGGTTTAGGTTTGGGTATTGGGTAGGACACGGGATGTAAAATAAGATCATACTTTATCAGTGCTAATAAACAGTTATCTTTTTTAAATGGTTTACAAGGTCACACAGACTCACTGCAAATGAAGAAAAAAGCACTATCATACACCCGGCGCAATGCGGTGCAAGGCGTGACGCATTTGTTGTTTGCTAGTTTCAGCTCGACGCAACAGTCATTTTGACGTTTTGCACCACGCCGTTTAAATAGGAAATGCATTTACGCTCATATGTGAGCCCATAGGTGTTCTGGTCTAAAAAAGGAGGTGTGTTGAGACGCATTGCTGGCGCGTTGCTATTTTGAGAAACTAAAATAGACTGTTCAATGCTTTTGTATAATGTTATTATTATTAGCAGTATTACTTATTATATGCATATTTATATTTGTTTTGTTAAAAACAAGCTTAGATTTGTTTACCTTTTAGAGCATATGGATTATAGCATGTGTGTTTGGATATAACTATATTTTTTGACCACGTTATTACTGTTCATTTATTCGTTTGCTGGAAATTAGAACTAAATTTAGAAATAGTTTTAAAACAAATCTTTGCACTTAACAAACGAAATTAATTATGTAGGCTAATGGATGTCTGTGCGTACAAAACCTTTTCCTTATCCACTAGAGTGAAAGTGAAAGTAAAGAATGAGGAGGCTCATTCTCTTATTCTTGCGCTGCAGATGCTCTGTTTAACTGTTTTCTCGCTAGTGAAGCGTTCAGTTTTTCTATTTACAAAGTCTGCCATGTAAATAGCCAATGTGCGATGCAACTGACTCTTAAAGGGAACGGGAGATGAGACTCTGAATGGTTTATTCTCAAAACACCTTTAACTCATTAAGAGAATAAGCTCAACCCTTTTAGACCATGCGCCACGGCGCAAAGCCGAATTTTCCGTCCTTAAAACAGCAAAAGTGGATTCTGACACACCCTTAATGCTTTTGCGCCCTGCGCTTTGGACTTTTCGTCTAGATCATTAAAATAGGGCCCAATACAGTATGTGTGATTTTTTTTTTTTTTTTGGTCACAGTTTATTTTAATGTACAATTCATGTTATAAACAAACTCTTAACTAAAACTTTTGGGTCAATAAACTACTAATTAGCTGCTTATTAATAGATATTAAGGTATTAGTTGGGTTTAGGTTTGGGTATTGGGTAGGACGAGAGATGTAAAATAAGATCATATTATATAAGGGCTAATAAAACGGTTCACATCTAAATAACAGCCAGATTATAAGCCTAACATAGATGCTGTATATTGTTAATTAAACCAACATTATTTGCTTACCCCATTTGGCAGATTGTTTTGCTTGTTTTATAGGAAACTCATTTAATTTTGACATATTATTTATGAGAACAAGACAATATGTTTTACTTTTTTAGAAAATGCTTCTTGATTTAATTACATTTGTAGATATTTGGACTAGAAACAAGACAACAACTCTTAAGTAAGAAAATATATATAGTTAAAGTCAAAATGATTTGTCAAAATGATTTTGTTTCAAATATTTTGCAAATGATGTTTAACAGAGCAAGCACTTTTTTACAGTATTTTTTATTACATTTTTTTCTTCTGGAGAAAGTCATATTTGTTTTATTTCGGCTAGAATAAAAGCAGCTTTTATTTTTTTTAAATACATTTATATTTATTAGCCCCTTTAAGCTATATATTTTTTTGCGATAGTCTACAGAA
>CAIGQZ010001199.1:3519733-3531487 GCA_903798205.1 Danio tinwini | reverse complement strand
GATATTTGGACTAAAAAGAAGACAAAAACTCTAAGTAAGAAAAGCATTTATTTTGCTTTGAATAGTGGAAATATTGTATAAATAAAATGCTTTTCAGTGAATATTTAGCTTTTCTTTTAATAAATCAGTCCAGTCATGTGCACACTTTTGTTTTTGAATGTGGCTGAAGAATATGTTTCAGGATTACTGAAAACCGGCAGCTAGCTCTCTGCAGCTCTCACCCCACTGAGAGTCGCTCACTGAAGCTAAGCAGGGCTGAGTACCTGGATGGGAGACCACACGGGAAAGCTAGGTTGCTGCTGGAAGTGGTGTTAGTGGTTAGTGAGACCACTCAACCTGCAATCTGTGTGGGTCCTAACGCCCCAGTATTTTGATGGGGACTCTATACTGCTCAGTGAGCAGCAGGGGGTGCTCAACCTGCAGTCTGTGTGGGTCCTAATGTCCCAGTATATTGATGGGGACTCTATACTGCTCAATTTCGATTTGAAGTCCTGACTCTCTGTGGTCATTAAAAATCCCAGGATGTTCTTCACAGAACAGTAGGGGTTTAACTCTGACATCTTTGTCCATCATGGCCTAATACTATCCCCATATCATACCATACTATCCCCATACCATAATTAGCTTCATCACTCTGTCTCCTCTGCACCAATCTGCTGGTGTGTGGTGTGCGGTCTGGCTCAATACGGCTGCTGTCGCGTCATCCAGGTGGATGCTGCACATGCACACTGGTGGTGGATGAGAAGATTCCCGCAATGTGTAAAGTACTTTGAGTGTCCAGAAAAGCACTATATAAATGTAAGGTATTATTATTATTATTATTATTATTATTATTATTTTTTTTTATTATTATTATTATTATTATTATTATGCAAAAATAGCTCAAGGAAGAAGCCAGCGAATATTCAACAAACTTTTTATCATAAGGTAAACACAGAAACAAGAATATTCTCTGTGGGACTTGACACTTAAGCACATGCACCACTGGCCTCACTGTTTCCCTGACTCTAAAACCTGGTTTATACTTCTGCATTGAGTGAAAAGCGCTATATAAATGTAAGGTATTATTATTACTAAACATGCAAAGTTGCACTCATTGATTTGATAAGCGAGTCCACTGTCATGCAAATGTATTTAAGCATTCAAATCTGTCTTATTGGCCTTATTCTTCACATACAAGCCGGCACAACCATTGGAATCTTTTTGGCTCGACACTTCTGGTCTTGATGTTGTAATGTAGGAGTTCCATTGAAAGTGTTTGGGGAGTTATTACAACCTAACAGACTCTTCCTCCTCACCATTTTTGTTTGTTGTCGTAACTGACAGCTGGAGGGGCGTGGTTAAGTATGTTAGCCACACCCAATACCTCAGACAGACCTAATCTGAGAATTTAACTGAAAACAAACAGGAAGTGCAATTTCAGATTTCAACTAAAGATTACCATAGATATATACACTAGATATCGCATACGGACCCTGAGCATGCATCAATAGCGCCGCCACATTTGTACAGTGCTCCCAGCACAAATGTCATTCAACTGCACTAGTCAAGACCGTGTGCCAACGTGAAGATGCTGGACTTTAGCGCTGTTTATGGGTGTAGTAACGGGCAAACAAAGAAAACAAAGCACAAAGGCAGAACATTTGATAGGTAAGATTTCGTTTTTTACGTTTTTATGTTATGACCTTTTGTGCTTAACAAGTAACATTGCAGACACTTACTGAACTGACCATAAGGCAAAGTACCACCAACTTGCACTAAATAATGGGCTTATGCTAGTTTATCCAATCCAAAAGAAATATGACAAGAAGACGCGTGGTGCCAGAAACTTGTATTACTGTCAGCTATAAGTGAACGAGTCGTTCATAACAGAGATTCATTCACAAACGAATTGCTCCCTCCGTCAGAATGAGAAGTGAAAGCAGGAGAGGGGGTGTGTTTCAGGACATGCATTAGATCAAATTAAACAGGAGGGAGGATAATACATTTACATGCACACAAAAATAATTTTCTGAAAAAAAAAGCGGACTGACCACCGGAAAAACTCCCGACCATAGATATACGTGTATACAGTATCTCTGGCTCTGGATGGCCACAGTCCTCCACTGCAGCTTGGTCCCGCATTCATTTCAAAGGAGCGCTACCCTGTACTAAAATGGTGGCTCTATTGACGCATTTCTTCCAATAGACTACAACAGGGCAGGCGACATCTAATGTATATATCTATAAAGATTACAAGGACTAACATTTTTTTTTGTCTTAATGACACACACAGATGAATAGTTCACTGTTAAATCTAGCAGAGTGAGCTAACACGATCAATATGGTTAGTATTGATTTCATTTGTACGTTAAAAACAGCTCATTATGCTGCACATTGATCTTTTCTTATTGTGTTAATCAAATTTTTATGTATAGTCAGGCTTGACATTAACTTTTTTGATCACCACAATTTAGTTGTTGGGAAAATATATTTTATATGCATAAATTTGACTTCGGCATGCTAAAATTACTTCATTTAGATTTTGTGTTTTTTCCTCATTTATTTAACTGTTGAGCTTACTCAATGAGCATGAGCAGATGGGTTGTGCTTTCATAAAAAACTGTCGCATTGCAATTAGTTTTCTTTCACAAGACTTTTCAGGGCTCAACACAATACGAATTTACCTTTTTTTATTCTCTGGCCACACCAAATTAATTATTTCCCTGCCACACATTTTAATTAATGTGTCAAAACAAGCAAAATACTGCTGTAAGCATACACTTTTTATTCAACAAAACAGCTGACAATTAAAAAATATATATTCTCACGCATCTAAAACTATGCACAGTGGTCTGTTCTGGCTCCCAGATCACCAGTTAACTATGCATTCAACAACATATTAAAGCAATGTTATTGTAAAGGATGATTATTAAACTATATTAACAAAAACAACAGCAAGCAAAAGAAAGTGGGAAATCATTCTGTGCGCGATAATGAAAGGATGATGCCGCGCACACGGTTAATGTTAGGCCAATTAATAATCTGTTCAAAGAATGGTTAAAGCGAAAGCGACAACTGCTGCTGCTGACAAAGAATTTTAAACCCTTGAAGGACTGTGGGTGCACGAGCATCGCACTAGTTTCGTTTCCAGGCACGGTTTCGTTGAGTGAGGAAACAGTGTCACAAGAGCTTTTAAACACTCGGTTGCATCAAATTATCTGTGTGCGCGACTCTAAAGCTCTCTTCAGTGAGTGAGGAAAGCCTGTCTCACCGTGCGCGTGATCCTCTCATTCGTTATTCACCTGCTTTCTTTTGCTCGCGTGAAAAGCAGTTTTTGTCAGTCGTGCTGCTTCTCGATTCTAAGATCATATTAGGCATATAGACGAATGGTCATAAACGAACAGTCTAATCTGTAGTGACGAGCCAGCACTGGCAATTTAAAAATGAGTTTCAGCCAGCCAAAGTGGCTAGTGGGAGTGGCTGTCTAACCCGCCACAACTGAAATCTACCCGCATTTGGCGGGTTGGCAGGTGTTAATGTAAAGCCCTGATAATCATGGACAATCTTGTTTGTAGAGCAAGTAGTTTAATCGTTTTCTGCCAATTATTATTTCTAGTCATTCTAGTCATTTGAAACAATTACAAAATCAAGCACACTTCCACATCGCAGAATAAGCTTAGTAATGACACTGATGTACAGTATGATAACCGTATGATAACTTTTGTGTGTTTACAGTGTCAGCGGGAGCTGCAGAGCCTGAAGGAAGACCTCAATGAGGTGGTGGTGTGGAAAATCAGAGTATGGATGGTGATACTTCTCATCGTCAGTGCCATAGTTGTGGTTATTGCGATCACAATTGTTGTGTGTGCAGGTACTGGTGCTTTATTCTGTTTCATTGAGTATATTTACATGGACGACATGGACGGCAATGCTCCAATTTTAATCTGATTAAGACAATACTCTGATTAATGTGCTTTCCATGCCAGAATGTCTGTCTTTGTATTGGTCCCTTTAACCTGCGAAATGAAAGTTTAGCAGATTATATTTTAGCACCCCGAGTTGCCTTGGTGGAAAACAAGTTTGTGGATATTTATTTCCTTTTTATGTGTATGGGTTTACATTTATTTATTTATTTATTTATTTATGTATTTATATATAAATATATATATATATATATATGTCAAAATTTGCGCATTAACGCACGTGATTAATTTGAAATATTTTATGCGTTAAAAAAATTTACGCATTTAACGCAGTTGCAGTTTTTTTTTATTTCCTGTGTGTGTGTGTTGTCCCCTAAAAATGTCAATAGACTGGACTGTCTTAGCAACTGGCTAAATGTTAAGGAGGACTAAGCAAAATTGTTTCTACTTTATAGTTAATGTTTTCAACTCGCAATACAACTTTACAATGAATACAATTGTTTCTATTCAATACTTTATTATTATTATTATTATTATTATTATTATTATTATTATAGTTTTCCAATTTTGCAATGCCTGTATTTTGGATTTTTTTGGATTTGTGATTATTTATGATTAATCACAAAAAAGTGTGATTAATTAGTTAATTTTTTTTAATCGATTGACAGCCCTAATATATATATATATATATATATATATATATATATATATATATATATATTAGGGCTAACTAAAACAAGGTGTTTTGATAAAGCCTTAAACAATGATTAAGATTATTTTGGATAATGAAAGCATTTTTAAAAAGCACTTTAATCCAAAAAGATTGAACAAAAGGACCGAAATAAGTGAGCTACACTTTAAGTAGAAATGTCCCAGAAAGAGCAGGTACATCAATGTCACTTTTAAAATGTCTGCATAAACGGCTTGACAGGAAATAAAATATTGTATAATCATATATTTTTAGATTTAATAAAATATATATTTTAACTTAATTTGTAAAGAAAGCTTTATATGGGTGTCAGGATCATCGATGATAATCATTTTATTACAAGTCTGTATGACTTATTTGAGTTAATATTTAGGTTATTTACTAAAACATATAATTAAAAAGTTTATGGCGCGGAACACAGTATAAAAAGGACGAATAAACCTACAGTATGCACTATGCAAATAACAAATTATTTTATTATTATTATATATTATTAATATTATTATTATTATTACCAACAAATGATTTAACAAAAGATGATACTTCAGTAAAATATTTGTTGTATTTTAATAAGCATGATGTGTACAAGATAGAGATGGTATAAAGAATTAATTGTTTGTTTGGAAATTTGTGAGACAAAGGTTGTTGTCATGCGGTGAACTCGACCAATCGTGTAATATCAGTGTCCTCACCTCAGCTCCAGCAGTCGTTCTTCAGATGCTGCACCGGTTGAATCAGTCGTCTGATCTCAGAGCGCTGTCGCCGTACTTTGATGCCACATGTGGCAGTCATGTGGCGTCGGCGCAGCATCAATTTGGACAAAATTTCTAACCGGCATGCACTGACAGATTACGATCGATCTGCGCAGCGCTGCATGAAGTCGAATGCATCTATTTTCTAATTCAGATTAGGCAAATCATTAGATTACTCGTGTCCAATTTATTTATTTTTAACCTGGACCAAAAAATTAAATAAATAAAAAAACACTGTAAAAAGCAATTAGTTGATTCAATTTTGAAATTTCTTATAAACCTGCATAATTATAAACAAATAAGTCAACTTAAAAGATCCAAGTACCTTTTCAAGTAAAGTCAACTTGCTTTTTTTAAGTAGCTCTTTTACAGTGTAGTAATAATGAAACTGAAATCACATTACTGATCCCTCCAAAGCTGATCCACATGCAGATCATGACAGACTTTGTGGTTTTCCACAACAGCTGATGAGTTCCCACTTCTGCTACAGTGCTTGTCTTCCTCCTTTTCTTTCTACAGTGTTTGTGGGCGGGGCCGGGGGGTTTCAATTTTCCCGGGTCTGCGTGTGCAACAAATGGGCGGGGCTTGAGTTCTGTTACCTTAACGATTCATTTTAACCACTTTGAGTCATCTCTTTTATAGATGAATCAATAGTTTTAAACACGGCGCACTTTCAGATTTAAGCCTCAGCTGGATATTTCACTTCACTTAGAGCTGTGATACACACTGCATGAAGATCATTTTTAAAAACCCATAATAGGGGCTCTTTATTAAATTTAAGTTATTAAGGATGAATTAGTTATTAATAATAAATCCTTTTGCAATTAATTCCTGTAGAACTAAAATAACTCTTATTAATAAAGTGATTCCTGTAAAGGCGACATAGTGGCGCAGTGGTTAACACTGTCACCTCACAGCAAGAAGGTTGCTGATTCGAGTCCCCGCTGGACCAGTTGTCGTTTCTGTTTGGAGTTTGCAAGTTCTCCCCGTGTTGGCGTGGCTTTCCTCCAGGTTTTCCCAACACTCCAAATACATGCGCTATAGAGGAATTGGATTAACCAAATTGGCTGTAGTGTATGTGTGTGTATGAGTGTGTATGGGTTTCCCAGTGTTGGGTTGGGGCTGAAAGGGCATCCGCCGCATAAAACATATGCTGGATAAGTTGGCGGTTCATTCCGCTGTGGCGACCCTTGATAAATAAGGGACTAAGCTGAAGAAAAATGAATTAATGAATAATTCCTGTAGAACTCTACTTAACCAAAGTATTACTTCAGTAATTGAATTATTTTGTAATAATTCCTGCAGAACTAGAATTAGTTATTAATAAATCCGTTTGTAATTGATTCCTATAGAACTAGCTATTTTTTATAATAATTTTTTCTGGGTTTTCACCTTTATTCGATAGGACAGTAGAAAGTGTTGACAGAAAAGCATGGGGAGCAGAGAGAGGGGAAGGATCGGCATAGGACCGCGATGCGGAATCGAACTCGGGTCAACGTGAGCACCGGAGTGCATGTGTCGACGCACTAGCCACTACACCACTGGCGCCGTCGAACTAGCATTTTTTTAATTGCTTGTTTTGCAAATCTTTGTGTTTTACAGTGGAGGATGACGTGGATGAGAAATATGACAGATCCTCGTTTGTGGTGCAGCGTCTCTTCAGAGGGAACTTTACTCTGGAGAGCAGCATCAGTTCAGCTTCAGACCCTCAGGACCAGCAGACACTGATGGAGCAGCTGAAACAGGAGGTAAGAGCCAGAACAACACTGTTCATACACATTACAGAGGACTCTATATGAGACATCATTTTTTTTCCAATGATACAATATTGCCTACAGATGTTTGAGGAAATTTGCTAATGCTAACAGTTGAAGTTCCTGTGAATTTGTCTTTTCTTTTTCAAATATTTTTTAAATGATGTTTAACAGATTCAGGAAATTTTCACAGTATTTTTCTATAATATTTTTTCTTCTGGAGAAAGTCTTATTTGTTTTATTTCGACTAGAATAAAAGCTTTAAAAAAAATTTAAAAACCATTTTAAGGTCAATATTATTAGCCTCCTTAAGCAATATTTGGTTTGAATTGTCTACAGAACAAACTATCGTTATACAATAACTTGCCTAATTACCCAAACCTGCCTAGTAAACCTAATTAACCTAGTTAAGCCTTTAAATGTAACTTTAATCTGAATACTAATGTCTTGAAAAATATAGTGAAATATTATGTGCTGTCATCATTGGTAAAGATAAAATAAATCAGTTATTAGAGATGAGTTATTAAAACTATTATGTTAAGAAATGTACTGAAGAAAAATCTTCTCTCCGTTAAACAGAAATCGGGGAAAAATATACAGGGGGGCTAATAAATCAGGGGCTAATAATTCTGACTTCAACTGTATTTCTCACACATACACTAATAACAATTTCTTGTAAAAATTCTACAGTAACTTACTGGCAGCAGTTCGCCTGTAACTGTAAATTAACTACAGCAAAAACACTCCATTTACATTTATAGTATCATTTACCTTGCTCTACTGTAATGTATGATATGTATGAACAGTATTGTATATCTTCACTGTAAAATGCAACTTTAAAATACAGTAACTGTAAGGACGACTCTGAGGGCTGTGGATGCACTTGCGAGTTTTTATTTACCCACAGTAATACAACACAGGGAATCTGATAGCTGAGTGGGTAAGCAGCAACCATCCAGACAGTAATGAGAGTATATGGAGAGCATGCAGTCAAAAACGGCAACACAGGCTATGGTCAGTGCATACAGCTTACGGTCAGTAACGGTGATACTGCTTTGGTCAGGACAGGCAGCATACAATCACAATACACAAGAGACGCTCAGAAACAAGACTTTGCACAGAGTCTCTGAAATGAGCGAGAATTTAAGCACAACGTGATTGCTCTCAAGTGTAGCGTAATCAGCGGCAGGCAGGGATTGACTGGCCATCTGGACACGCCCCCTCGCCACACTTGTCAAACTCACTCTTGATCACATTTGATGATGACTGATGATCCTATAGCGAACTGAACAGACCTTTTATTTACAGTTGATTTGCGCACGTCCTGTCTTGTGGATATGATTATACACGTTACTATGGAGACATGCTAATACGCAGCTGTCAATCAATTCGGTGGGCGGGGGGACCGCACTCCTACGTCAAGTTGCGGTCGGTCTCAAAACCGCTCCAATTGGTCCACCGTTTTTATGTTGTTAAATTGAATAAAAAGCATTGGGAGTGTTTATATCACCCCAATATGATGCTCTACACACTTTATCTACACATATGTCTGTCCAAACAGCTTGAAAAGTAGATTTTTCACCATATGTGCACTTTAAGACATATAATACTGTTTGGGTTACATATGTAGGTGTATATATTTTATTTAATTTTTTTGTGTAACCACCGTTACAAAGGACTTGATATCTATAAAGAATTTTGCACAGAATATATTTTCAGATATTGCAGGAAAGGGCATTGTGTGTCAGGGTTCTGCCACTTGGGTCTTGTAAATTCTTGTTTTGGTGGCAGAGTCCGGACACTAGCTCTGTCTTGTCATGCCCTGTTGTGCACGGCTCGAGTTTTCTCGGGTCGGGCACTTGTGTTCTGTCATTGTGTGCGTTTCTGTGTGCGCGCCTTCATGAGTGCGTGCAGACCGTGCGCGCTCCCGTTTGATGCGGATGCGCGTGGTCTGCATGTGCTTGTGACGTGCGCGCTCTCGTACTCGTGTTTGTGTTTTGTTCTGTCGGCATCGCGCTGTTTCATTCTCAGCGTCTCAGTCTGGTTGGTTTTGGTTTCGGTTGGCGCTGAGATGAAACATGCGCGTTGCTTATGTGTGAACTCACGGTAAGATGTTTTCATCTATCGTGTGCTCGTGTCATGTTTAGTCTTCTGTTGGTGTTGTGTTTAGCACGTGGTGCTTGTTTACATGCACTGCGTGCTTGTGTTGTCATGAACGCGCAGTTAATGAGTTCTCTCATTGGCTGCGTGTTCTAGTTTTATGTGAGCACATGGCTTGTCTTTGTCATGTGCTCTCCCGTCTATTGTCTAGCCCTACCCTCCTTGTTAACCTATTATTAGTTTATCATGTTCACCTGTTTGTGTTAATTTACTTCTGCTTAAAATCTCCTTATGTCTGCTGTCCTGTGCCAGTTCGTCATCGATTCCCCTTGTCCTGTCGTGTATAGCCTTGTCCTGTCCTGTCCTGATCCCTGCCAGCCTGCCCTGTGAAGTTTATTTGTATGTTTTGTTAAGTTTTTCCCCCTCGGGGTAGTTTATTTTGCTGTTTATTTTATTTTATTATTAATAAATACCCATTTTTCCCTGCAATTGAGTCCTCGCTCCTTTTCCCAACCCTGCAACCCTGACATTGTGATGTTTTAAAGAATAGTGTTGGAGATTTAGCTCTGCTTCAATGTTCTCAAAACATGAATTGGAAACTGAATTGGAAATGACGTTATTTTAATATAGTCAGTCGTGAACTGAGGTGGGCCGGTCTAAGTCTTGAAACTCCAGGGCTGAAAAGGAGTCCCACTCCAGCCCTGTGTTAAACCTGTTTGACTGAATCTCTTCTGGGGAAAGCTTTTGGACTGGATAAACATGAACTGCTGTATGCCCTCACAAACTGAACATCATCACTACTTGATGATAAATATTAATTTCCATAGCACCTTTTTACAGTATAAGTACATCTCAAGGCTCTTTAAAGGTAAAATAAAATAATGGCAGTCATAACGCATTAATAGATGAACATCATACTTGCTGTATGTCACAAATGTCTTCAATTCTAAACATATTTAAAGAGTTTTGCAGCGTAAATCAAGTCAGGCTTAGCTTTATTGTCATTTCACTACAAAAAGTGAAGCCAAATGTCGTGTCTCGCAGAACCACGGTGCTACATAAATAAACATAATCATAAATTTAAACACAACACTGGACATTAGAGCTATTTTAGAGGTAATCTAACTATACATACTTAATCTATACACATAACCTAAGACAGAATATACAAGTACTTTTCGTAAAACAGAAGGCTTGTATTTGGCTTATTCAATATTCACATGATCAAATAAACAATATTAAATATAGTATCCAGTACAGCACAAAATATAGACAAAAGTTATCCTGCAAGGTGTTAAAAAGAATGCAAATCATATTAAAATCTTTTAAATCTGTTGGTTGTTGGTTCATCCAGGGGCGTAGTGGACATTTTAAAAGTGTGGAAGGGGGCAGCTGATTGAGATCCAAAAGTTTACATTCACATAATTATTAATAACCTGTTTTTAAATGGTCTGTCTCTATAAGTGAGGGGGACGTATCCCCCCCGTCCCCCCTGGTTGCTATCCCCCTGGGTTCATCTCTTTAATACTGTTACTGGCTGATTTTACATTAGTGATTTGCCAGTAATTGCCAAGAAACTGGCCTACACCCATGATTGCTGTGTTCTACAGTAGATAAAAAGGTGTGAAACTTGAAGGTGGGGGGGAAAAAAGACACAAGCTTGTAGATTGACTATGGCAGTGTTTCTCTGTGCTTTAGCTGGGGTCTCAGCGCTGCATGTTTCAAATGTTTGCTTTATCTGATTTATTCAGCAGCTACAGTAAGTAGTTGACAGGCTGAAGTGGGTGTGTTTGGGTATGTTTGACATCCAGAAGAGCAGAAGAGAGAAACACAATACTGCTGAAAGGCCCCGTTCTTCTATTTCACTGTCTTTGTTTAGGGGAAAAAACAAGATTGAAATGCATGCGCAGAGGTATGATGTTGATGATGTTTAGATTAGGGGTTCGCAACCTTTTTCACTTCAGGGCCCACTTCTTTCTCTGATCAATTTTTGAAAGCCCAGTTTATTTATTAACAGAAAACCAAACTAAAAATATCCATCCATCCATCCATCCAACCGACTGACCAGTTTCTGCCTTAAACTGGACTGACAGAATACTATTGTAGATGTAAAATACAGTAAAACATCCTAAATCTGTTGAAACACGTCGATCTGATGGCGGTTGAGTTTGCAGCTGGATATTATTGGTAGATCTCTGACAAGAACCGTGAACAGGTCCGCCAGAGCGCGTCTGAAGCTCATATGCAAGTTTATTTTGCATTCCATGGCAGAAACAGCATTGAGCCTCACTAAGTCCTCCTGTATGGGCGTGCGTCAATTATAAAACGCTCACATTCATTTGGACAACTATGCAGATATATTAAATAGTTCACACAAAAATACATAAAGCTGCAGACGCGATCATGAGGCTGTTTTTGCATCGAGAGTTTGAAGTAATTAATAAGAGAACAGGAGAAAGCGCATTACTTCGATCATTTTAATATTACAGTTTTTCTCAGTGGCTTTGGTGCATTTCTCACAACACTATTTACAT
>CAIGQZ010001199.1:3483527-3497714 GCA_903798205.1 Danio tinwini | reverse complement strand
TTACTGTAAAATAACAGACATTAAATTACAGGAATTTACTGTAAAATAACGGACATTAAATTACAGAAGTTTACTGTAAAATAACGGAGATTAAATTACAGGAATTTACTGTAAAATAACGGACATTAAATTACAGAAATTTACTGTAAAATAACAGACAATAAATTACAGAAATTTACTGTAAAAAAACAGCTATTAATTTACAGAAATTTACTGTAAAATAACGGACAGAAATTACAACTAACCCAGCCGGGACTCTAACCAGCGACCTTCTTGCTGTAAGACGACAGTGCTAACCACTCAGCCACTGTGTCGCCGCACGCACGCACGCACGCACTCACGCACTCACACACACACACACACACACACACACACACACACACACACACACACACATAGTTGAGAAAATGTTTATTTATATATATGTATATGTCAATAAAAATTATAAACAATACTGTACATTTCAATATTTTGGTTTTGTGTTTTTTTTGTATTTTATATATTTTTATTTAAATTAACACAATATTAATACACAGCGAGTACACGCACATATAATAACAACCTTTTATTTTGGATGTGAATAATTGCTAATTGTTTGACTGCACAAAAATGAATGAATAAATGAATGTGTTTTGCTGTACGCTGAGTGGTCTAGTCAAAGTCCTGGCCTGAACCCAATTAAGATGCTGACCTTAAAAATGTGGTTCATGCTTAAAAACCCTCCAATGTGGCTGAATTACAATAATTCTGCAAAGATGAGTGTGTTAAAATTCCTCCACAGCGCTGAACAGACTCACTGCAAGTTATGGAAAACACTTGATTGCAGTTGTTGCTGACTTATTATGTTTAGGAGGCAAACACTTTTCCACACAACATAATATGAGCTAGCATGTTTTGTCCGGTTGCTTTCTGCTAATATAAAGTAGCTAAAGCGCTAATGTGTTATTTTCAGCCTTTTTCTATTAGGTTACTACTCTAAATGTGTCCTAAGTAGTTAGTAAATGGTGGTACGTGGAACATTTGTTAAGTCTTCATTTACAGCACAATGCTAGCCAGCTCTCTTTGTCCTGTTGATTTATGCTAATACGAACTATTTCAGGTGTTCACGGGTTATTTTTAGCCCGTCTCTACAGTAGGTTACTATTCTAAATGCTTCCTAAGTACTTAATCGAGTGGATGGTGGTTAGTGGAACATTTGCTAATTGTAAGTCCCTCGTTTACAACAGTAATCTCCAGTATAAACAAGTCTTTACTCAAAATAAACCAAGAACAAGAGATCCTCAGAACTTGAGAAGCCACAACAGTGTAAATAAGAAACTTTACTGTAATTTACCGTAGACAAACACTAAGTTTTGTCTCTTTGATGTGTTGTCTCTCTGAATGTTGCTATTGATTATTCAAAGGCAATAAATAGACTGATTTGACGAGGCCGCCATTATTAACAGCGAAATCAAGGCTGCGGTGGGAAGAACCCCGGAAGTATCAGCTGAGTCACACAGGAATATTGTGTACCTGGCTGTATATCTTATCTGGGAGGAGAAAGTGACACAAATTTATCATTTCACCGCCTTCCGAGCGACCTGAAGGTCCATTCTGAATAAATAGTGAAAATAAAAAGGGATATTTGACCTCATTTTCAAGTTAAGGGAAATGGCACTACTTAGCTAACGTTTTCTTTCCCAAACACACATTTTAGATGCCTTTTATCAAACTCAAGTTAATGAACTGATTCTTTTACTAAATTAGACTGTCACGATACTAAATTTCCATAATGAAATATAAAAAAACGCCTGTTTCTCATTAACATTTAAGACACTGTTGATGGAGATCTTAAACAGCTCTTATTGGCCATTGTGTTCACGTGCTCAACAGAAATCACTATGATTGGCTGTGAAGGTCATCAGTTCATCAAACTCACCGCTGTTTACTGAGTGTAAACACAGACAATCGATCTGCTAATGAATCGACTGATCATCACGGCTTTAAAACGCTCTAATGTCCGTCTATGTTTGTTTTCAATCTGTGAAGAGCGGTGAACTGATAACCTTCACAGTCATTCTGTTGAGCACTGGTGAATACTACGGCAAATCAGCGGTGTTTATGAGCGCGCTCAGCAGTGCTTAAATATTAGCGAGAAATGGACGTTTTTAAAACGTCAGTACCGGGACAACACTGTTAAAGACAACACGAAGATGTGCTGCAGAAGACTGCAGTGTTTATCGCTCACCGGGTTACATAGGCTGAAGCAGGAAAGCCCCCACGGTACCTGCTGCCATAAACTGAAGCCTAGAAGGACACTTAAGCGTATTACTCTTAAAGAGATTGTGATGTTGTTTGAAGCTTGATATGCTTTTAAATGTTTAAACGAAACTAAACTGAATGATATTAAAGTGATTTCTGCATTTTGAAATAGCAGCAACAGCTGGAGGTTTACAGTGCACAGCATGTTGTTGCAATGTTTACATTGCTGATGATATACTTCCGGGTTTCTTCCCACCGCAGCCTCGCTTTCATGTTTTAAAATGGCGGTCACGTGAAATAAGCGTATAGACATTATTATTTTTTTAATGTATAGTGAATATGCATTTTGTTTGTTATTGGTAACACTTGTTGGTTCTCAGCCTTGTGAAAATGGTGGCTCTTTTTTCTCTCTCCAAAAGTGGACCTTTTTGCAGTTTGTAATCAGTTATGAAATTTAAATACTGAATTTTAGTGACATTTTAAGCACTATTTCAAGCTGGATTAGCTTATCTGATGGTAATCATAACCATACTTTTTGATGTACCAAAAATATTTCCTAAACATTTACAGGTCACACTTTATAACACACTATGTATCATTTATTAAGCATTAGCACATAGTGAACTCATTATTTGTTAAGCATTAACTCTACATTAATAAACGTTAGATGTAAAATCAAGTGTGCATATGTATGGACTTTGTGTATATATTATATGGAGTATTGTACATGTTTGTGTATTGTGTTGCTTTGCCTAATGTTGTCCGGTAGCTCAGTGATTATGTGACTCATCTCTCACGCCAGAGACCCAGGTTCTATCCCAGACCCTGACAGGAGTGTATCATCTTTGTACTGTATATGTATAGAGTGTTTCATGTGTGTATATGTATGGTGTGTATAGGGATTATTGTATGTGTATGCAGTGTATATGTATGGAGTGTATCATGTGTGCATATACGTATGGAGTGTATCATTTGTGTATGTGTGTATATATTCATAGTGTTACAGTAGCTCAGTGGTTACCTCACATGCCAGAGACCCGGGTTCTAACCCAGACCCTGACAGCAGTGTATCATCTGTATATGGAGTATTATATGTAGGTGTATAATGTGTCGTGTGTGCATATGTATGGAGTACATCATGTGTCTATATGTATGGAATCTATCATGTGTGCATATTTATGAAGTGTATCATGTTTGTATATGTATCATGTGTGCATATGTATGGAGTGTATCATGTGTGCATATGTATGGAGTGTGTATATATGGAGTATTGTATGTGTAAAGAAGGTATTGTGTGCTACGTTGTCCAGTAGCTCAGTGATTATGTGACACCGCTCACGCCAGAGACCCAGGTTCTATCCCAGACCCTGACAGCAGTGTATCGTGTATAATGTGTCAAGTGTGCATCATGTGTCTATATGTATGGAATCTATCATGTGTGCATATTTATGAAGTGTATCATGTTTGTGTGTATATATATATATATATATATATATATATATATATATATATATATATATGTATGGAGTGTATATGTATGGAGTGTATCATGTGTGCATATGTATGGAGTGTATCATGTGTGCATATGTATAGTCAATCATGTGTGTATATGTATGGAATGTATCATGTATGGAGTGTATATGTATAGAGTGCATATGTATGGAGTATTGTATGTGTGTGTAAAGAGTGTATTGTGTGTTGTTTTGCCTAACGTGATTATGTGACTCATCCCTCATGCCAGAGACCCAGGTTCTATCCAAGACCCTGACAGGAGTGTATTGTATATATGTAGGTGTATAATGTGTCAAGTGTGCATATGTATGGAGTGTATCATGTGTGCATATGTACAGTGTATCAGAGACCCAGGTTCTATTCCAGACCCTGACAGGAGTGTATCATGTAGGTGTATGTATAGAGTGTATCAGTTGTGTATATGTATGGAGTCTATCATGTGTGCATATGTATGGGGTGTATATTGTTTGCATCTGTGTATCGTGTATGTAGTGTATCGTGTGTTGCTTTGCCTCACATGGTCCAGTAGCTCAGTGGTTATGTGATTCACCTCTCATGTCAGAGACCTGGGTTCTATCCAAGACCCTGACAGAAGTGTGTTATGTGTGCATTTGTATGGAGTTTATTATAATGAAAATAAATGAACAAATAAACTTAATGTTTTTAAGACAACAGGTTTACTCACTTTTTTTAAAGTATTGTAAATCATCACTCTTCATACAGGGTGGGGGTTTCGGAATATTGGCCAGGAATATTAAAGCCTATTGGCCTAATGTCCATGGAAAAACTGCCTGATCATTCTGCGGTAATCTCCCAAACACACACATACACACATTCAGAAAGAGAGAGAGAGAGAGTCAGGAAGTTCAGGATTACGACAAATGATCATCTCTCCTATACTGAGAGAAAATAAAAAGAGAGACCTCAAATCCATTTGGAGACTTTCCACTTTCCCCTGTCTGCCAGCCATGAATGTTCTCTGGTTCCTGGAAGGGTTGAGGAGTTATCCAATTAAGGGGTTATCTCTCCTTTTAGTTGCCTAGTCTGTAGGGCATTAAGCTTCGTGCCGTCATCAGCAGTCAATCCCAGATCGCAGCGGCAGACTCTTCACATCTCACTCTCTGTCCACTGAAGCCACTGCTGGGCTTCTTGATTTGACCAACTGCTAGCTTATTTCATCCAGAACGAAAGGCCTCGGAGGAGTTATGGGCGCCCACGCATCCAACCTGGATGAGGTCTTGGCTGAGGACATGCACTACTGGTACAACAAGTTCATGAGGGAATCTCCGTCAGGCTTGATTACGCTGTTCGAGCTCAAAAACATGCTGGAGATGCAGGGCATGACGGAGGAGGCCAGCAGTTACGTGGACCAGGTTTTCTTCACCTTCGACATGGATGGCGTGAGTCAAACATCTGCAATTTGCAATAAATGAGTTTTACAGTCTAAATATCTTTAAATTCTTAAATTAAGAAGCTTTTTCTAGATCGGTGTTTCCCTACACTGTTCCTGGAGGCACACCAACAGCACATATTGTGGATGTCTACCTTATCTCAGCCATTACCGTCAGGTTTTGGAGTCTCTTCTAATGTTCTGATGAGTTGATTCAGCTGTGTTTGATTAGGAAGAGGATGACAATGTGTACTGTTGGTGTGCCTTTAGGAACAGGGTTGGGAAACACTGGTTTAGACAATTGTATGTATTATATTGTTTTCAGAAATAAGTAATTTATTTTTCTGAAATAAGTAGCTTTGATGGATACCCAATGCCCAGAGTGGTAACACTTTAGAATAATGGTCCATTAATTAATGTTAGTTCATTTACTGACATTAACCAAGTAGGAATAATCGTGTAAAGCATTTATTAATCATAATTCAACATTAACTGCAAAAATGCATTATTAAAATACAAAGTCGTGCTTGTTAACATTAGTTAATGCACTATGATAGTTACTAATATTAACTAACAAAACAAAGATGAATAAATACCGTAATAAATGTATGACTAACTGTTTGTTCATGTTAGTAAATACATTACCTAATAGACCATTATTAACACTAAAAAATGATTTTTGCTGCTTGTTTAATCTACTTATTTAAAATGAGTTGAAACAACACCATATTTACGGTTTTATCGGGCCAACTTAATTGTTTTATGTTCAGTCCACTTTGTTAAAAAGGTAATCGATTTGTGTTGGATCAGTGTGAAATCTAGCATTCATAAACAGTGTAATTTTTTTCTGAACAAATGACAGTATTTATTTTAGGTTGGTCCAGAGCAAAATTATACTTTGTTCAAAGGGTAAAATACACAGTAAAAAATAATATCCTCACCTTTAACATGGATGGGGTCAATCTAACATGTGCAATGTGAAATAGAAGAGTTTTACAGTCTAAATATCTTAAAGTTCTTAAATCAAGAAGCATTTTCTAGACAAGTAAAAACATATATCGTTTTGTTTTCAGAAATAAGCCTAAACGAAGTGAGTTTTTGGTAACAAATGGTCCATTAGTAAATTAATTAACTAAAATTAACTATCAATAATCTTGTAAAGCAACTCATAGTTCAACATTTACTAATGCATTATTAAAATACAAAGCTGTGCTTGTTAACATTTGTATGAGTTAATATGAACTAATGTTAAGTTACTAACATTGAATAACAATAACATTAAATAAATACTGTAATAAATGCATGACCAATTGTTTGTTCATGTTAGTAAATGCATACATTAACTAACATTAACTACTGGACCATTATTTTATACACTCAAAAATGTTTGCTGCTTGTTTAAACTATTTTAAGCAACTCAGGCTCATTCTGAAAACGTAGTCCTGTGGACGTTTCTGGAGACCGCGAAATACGTCACGGGAGGTACGTATTTTTGCAGTTTTTGTTTTCGTGAATCCGCGAGAGGCCGCTGTGTGCGCTTTTTCACGTCTCAAATTTCTCTTGCGAGTGCTGTTCTCTTGTAAACCCACCAGAGGCTGCTGTTGGCTGATTGTCTGTTTGACTGTCTGATTGAATGGCCAGCCGGCCAATCGACTGACTGACCCACCCTCCCATAATTTAAACCCAACCAATTTTATTGATTGACCCGCCCACCCACTTACCTCCCTGAACCCAACCAACGGTTTAAAAAGCCGTCCAGAAAAAGAAAAGCCCTCGTCTGATTTGTACCACGTTTACTTTGGTATAAATTGTAACTTCGGTAAAAATTGTGAGTTCGATATAAATAAACAGATCAAATTTAAGATGGTGGTCCCTCGCTTTAGAAGGATGATCATTGTGGAGATCATTAAAAGTAATTTGCATATTATATTATCATTGCTCAGTCTATAGGCTAACTGCCCGATAGCCCTCCCTGCAGGGTTGTGCTAATCCTTGTGTTTTCTTGCATGTTGTATACACCGTTCGCATTTCGATGCACAAGTCATTTTTGACCTGTAAGTCAACAATACGTTCATATTTCTGTCACGTTAATGCTACATTTTAAATAGGCCTACAGTATTTATAAAGTGATTGTCTGGTTGAGAGAAGCAAAATAGCGTGTGCTCATTTCATTTGTCACTCGCAGTGGGTTTAGAGAATTGTTAATCGAATTTGTCAAACTGGTATATGCACAGGTGTAGGGCTGCACAATATATCGGCAAATTATCATTATCACGATAATAGTACGACTATACGTACTGTATCGCAGACATGTGATTAATGACAATTATTTTGTGCCTTGGCTGTTCATCTACCAATTAGATGGAGCCTTACTATGTTTAGGTCCACCTTCAGAGTAGGTGCTGTTTTGCTAAAGTAAGCTCTTTTCTCCAATTATATATGTAAAATAATATAATATAGCTTTAAAATAATAATATTATGTTCACCCCAGGGGCAACACAGTGGTTAGCACTATCGCCTCACAGCAAGAAGGTCACTGGTTTAAGCCTCAGCTGGGTCAGTTGGCATTTCTGTGTGGAGTTTGCATGTTCTCCCCGTGTTGCTGTGGGTTTCCTCCGGGTGCTCTGGTTTCCTCCACAGTCTAAACACATGCATATGTGTTTATATATATATGTGCTGGAATACTTGGCAGTTCATTCTGCTGTGGCAACCCCTGATGAACAAAGGGATTAAGCCGAAGGAAAATGAATGAATGTTTACCACATTGGCAGATTATTTGCTTTGTTTTAAGGAAAAACTCACTTTGTTTTGACTTGTTTTTTTTTTATGGAGTTAACTTGTTATCAAAGGTTCGGCAGCTGAACCACGCCTCACTTTGTCTCCTTAACCAATCTCCTAACACCCTAAACACTTATTAAGGGCAGACCAGCCCTCTAGCACTGTTCTTCCAGCCTGATCTCACAAGGAAACGTATTTTACGTTTTGTCAGTTTAGTGGCTAATTCGTATGAATTTGTACGAGTTTAGTCGTACGAAATTGTACGATTTTTAAAAAGAGGCGTGGCCCCCAACCCCGCCCCTAAACCCAACCGTCATTGGGGGATGAGCAAATCGTAATAAATTGTACGAATTAGATCATACGAATTCATACAAATCCAAAAGCTACGAATTGCCGTGAGATTGTGTTGGTTTTTCTCATTCTTTTAAACCCACCCTCCCTCTCTCTATTCCCTTGTTTGCCATTAGCAATCCAATAATCCTCTCTTCCCTCCTAGATTGAATTCAAATCCCTCTATTAAAATATTACAGAGACGGTATCCCCCACTCTGAGTCTCCGCATCATCATAGGACGCCTGATCAACCTACCTACCTGTCCCTTCCCCTTCATCTCACTGTTACCATCCCCTACAATAAAGTCTAGCTCTTAGTGTGGCGTGGTCCATGCTGGTGAAACAAGACCATTATTTTAATGTCTAAAAAATGTTTATTGATTTAAGTAAGAATTTATTTATTTGTTTAGCAGTTCACCTTCATAGTGTTGTTAAACACAAATGCTAAGCATACGTTTTACATTCCAGACAGAATATTTACAATCAATTTGTGGCAAACTGAACGCAAAAACAAGCAAAACATGCACAAAGTGCTAAATTGTAGGATATTTGAAGAGTTTAGATGCAAAAACCTGTAAGTACCACCTGAAATTTTCATCTAAAATTAGCATTTTGTGTGTAATTTCAGTAATTTTACTCTTAGTGCAAAGAATAGGTTATTTTTATTGCCTTTAAAGTGAAATAATTGAAGGAGGCTGAGAAAAACACATTTTAGAGGAAAATTTCTGATGGCACTTTGAGGTTTTTGCATCTGAACTCTTCATTTGTACTAAGAAAAATAATCGTCAGCATGAGAACTTAATTACACCAGAATCTCCACAGGTTTATCTCATTTTATGCAGCTTTGTCAGCTTCTAGACGAGCATTCTGTTGTCTTAAATTTGTGGATGATAATCTTTTAAACACTTTTACACATATACGCTCGGTTATGCATACACCGACGCAAATGTGGACATTGTAAAATTGTAAAAAAACTGCGTACACACGCGTGTGTCTTGAATTTAATTTTAGTTTGTTCCTGGCTAATTCATTTATCTCCTTTGGATAAAGATTTATAAAGATTTAAGATAAAAGAACATGTTAGTAAATATGCAGCAATTTTAGCTAATTTATTACCATAACCACATAATTAGTGCAAAGTTAGTGTAACAAGCATTGTTGGTTTGTGGTTATGGTTGAATAATAATAATAACTGTGTTTTTTATGGTTTTTATGGTTGAATAATAATACCTGTGGGAGTTTTTGGTTGGTTTTTGGCATTAGTTGTTGTTAAACCACAGGACTTTTAGCCTTTTTTATTTAAAAATAAAAGATTTTATTCGGTACGCTTCAGTAAGAAAATGACACTTAGGTTAAGAAACACTTCAACATGAACATCATAGATGTTTTCCAGATTTTCTTTCTTTGAGAGAGAGTATAATCTGCCAATGGAGAATACAATGTTATTTTGCTTACCCCAATGACAGATTATTTTGTTTGTTTTAAACATTGAATTTTGACATTATTTCTGAAAACGAGACAATATTTTTGCTTCTCTGGAAAATGGGTCTTGATTTTGAGAATTTTTAGATATTTGTACTAGAAACAAGACAAAAAGTGAGTGGGTGTGAATATGAGAGAGTATGGGTGCTTCCCAGTACTGGGTTGCGGCTGGAAGGGCAGACGCTGTGTAAAACATATGCCGGAATAGTTGGCGGTTCATTCCGCTGCGGTAAACCCTGATAAATAAGAGACTAAGCCGAAGGAAAATGAATGAATGAATAAATGTTTATTATATTTTTAAATATGTACTTAAGCTTACCATTTTTGTGAGCAAAATATGAGTATCCTCATTTTTAACCATGATTTACTGAAGGCCCAGACTAAAATGTCTTTTGGTGCAACAATTGTTTATACTGTATAGCAGAATATATCATTAGCCAACTCTGTTGACTAAACTAAAAGGTTTTCAAGAATTCAATTTTATTCTTGTGCTAAACACTTGGTTTTAAATCATTTGTCATCAGGAAGATTTTAATGGATTTTAGTTTATAATTTATTTCTTTAAAAAAAAAAACCCACGCATGTTCAATTTTGTAGTTTTTACATGAATGTATCTTGACCCCTGATTCCGGACGAGACATTATTTCAGTCATATTTGGTCTTTTTTATTTAAGTAGATAATTTTTTTACCAAGTAGATTCTCAGAAATAAAGGTACAAAATCTGTCACTGGGGTGGTTACCTTTTCGAAAGGTACACTTTTGTGCCGTACAGGTGGGCATTAGTACCTTTAGGGTGCACTTTTGTACCACAACCAACTCACCCACCCCACCCCACCCCCACCCCTCATATACAAGTTTTTGTACCTTTATCTCTGAGTGTAGACATTTTATATAATTTCCATGTACAGCTGAAGGCAAAATTATACGCCCACCAGTGAATTTTTTATTATTTTTTAAATTCGAGTAGTGTTTAACAAAGCAAGGAAATTTTCACAGTATTTCCTATAACATTTTTTCTTCTGGAGAAAGTATTTTCCTCTATGTCTTTTATTTTGCTGGATTAAAAGCAGTTTTTGAGCTGTATTTTAGGGTCAATATTATTAGCCCCCTTTGTAATTTTTTTGATTGTCTACAAAACAAACCACTATTGTCCAAATCACTTGCCTAATTAAGCCTTTAAATTGCACTTTAATAAAAATATTATGTGCTGTCATCATGCCAACGCCAAAAAATAATGAGTTACTGCTAATAACTTTTCTAAATTTGATTTGATTTGGGATCATATTTGACCTAAGAAATTACATTTGATTTGTATTAAACAAAAAATGTATAATTAAATATAATAATAAACATGTTATGTGTCGATTTATTTCTTTATTTCTAATATTAATTTCATTCTTTCTTTATTGTCTCCTCAGGACGGCTATATAGATTTCGTGGAGTATATCGCCGCTGTAAGTTTGCTCCTGAAAGGAGAAATAAACCAGAAGCTGAAGTGGTACTTCAAACTCTTCGACCAGGATGGAAACGGCAAGATCGACAGAGATGAAATGGAGACCATATTCAAGGTAAACTAACAAGTTCTTTCCCTCCAAAATTTAATTTAAATATTTTTGAACTTGAACTACTGCAGCAGTTTATGAAGCCTTTTCACAAGACTCTTATGACGCATTTAACAGCCATCAGCATCTTAAATCCTTGAAAGTTGTAATATTTAGATAAAAAAAACGTTTATATATATATATATATTTTTTTTTTTGTATGTATTTATGCATGTGTTATATCATCTATGCATCAAATTACAAAAACTAATTACCGCTTGTGCAAGGTGTCAGTAAATCTTACTTTGTTCTCTTTTCTGGCTGCAATTATCAGTTATTTATTTGTTTCTTTTTCTGAAAGTCTTGATAACACCATCATAAAGTTTTTCTTTTATTATTACAGCAAATACGATTGTAAAAAAATATATATATATATATATATATATATATAATATTTGTTGTATTCTCCCTTTCACTGCGCTCTAAGTTTGCCCACTATGACTACTCCTGCTGCTGAGAAACACACAAATGTGAAAAGGGTCTAATTGTTGTGTAAAAGCAAAGATGTTAATCCACTATTCACAATTAGCCATCATTGGTTTATCATTATTTTTTTTGCAACCCAAAAATAAAGCACATCGTATTCCAGCTTGTCATGTGATCGCAAACTTATACCAGCTAGACTTATTATTCATTTCTTCATGTGTTTTAAGCTCCTGAAGTATTGTAGCTTTAAAGGACCCCTATTATGCCTCTTTTTACAAGATGTAAAATAAGTCTCTGATGTCCCTAGAGTGTGAGTGTGAGTGTGTGTGTGTGTGTGTGTGTGTGTGTGAAGTTTCAGCTCAAAATACCAAACAGATAATGTTTTATAACTCTCTGAAAGTGCCCCTTTTAAGCGTTGATCCTAATTGCAGTGCTTTGGTGACTGTCGCTTTAAATTCAAATGAGATTGTGTTGTTTTTAAAAGAGGGCGGAGCTACAAATGGCTATATCTAATTCAAAACAAGCTGCAGTAAAGGTGGACTGTTGCTTCTCACTCAGGGTTGTTTATGCTAATGAGGGAGAGATGGTCACTAGTGGGCGGGGCTTTCCCTCTTTGATGACACGTACAAAGGGAGAATGTCAATCAAAGTGTTTCTGCAGATTGTTTTATAGAGTGTGATTATAACCAATAGAATTCATTAGTTGTTACCATTCAAAGCTGGCTATATTTGCACATTGTTGTCACACAACTGTGTTTAAACCCCTTATAAAAGTGATTTTTGCATAATAGGTGGCCTTTAAATAGACGGCTGTTGTAGAGATTAGACTCAGGGGGAAAGACATTTGTGTTTAATCCTAACCTAAATCCACGATTGAGCTCCTTCATTCTCCAAATGCAGTTTCTATCCTATTACACCTGTCCGTGAGACTGAGCTATTCACAGTGCTGTACATCTGTGCTTCACAATGTCATTACGTAAATAACCATACACTAATAACTACATTTATTATTACACTGCAAAAAAAATGAGTCTTTGTCTCATTTCTAGTGCAAACATCTACAAATTCTTAAATTACGAAGCATTTTATTGACTAGTAAAAAAACTATTGTCATTTTCAGAAATACTAAATCAAAATTAAGTGAATTTTCCCCTTAAAACAAGCTAAATAATCTGCTAATGTGGTAAGTAAATCATTTTATTTCAAAGTGAAAACAAAATTATTTTGCTTACCCCACTGGGAGATTATTTAGCATGTTTTATTGGAAAAACTTGTATATTTGGACACTGTATTATAAATAAATAAATAAATAAATAAATAAATAAATGTAAATTGTGTTTAATAATTTTTGTTTAGGTAATTAATAATAATTACCCTTATTCTAGAACAAAATAAATGGCATTAGGTTACATATAATGTTAAAGGTCAGAAATGTGTAATTAATAATTCCCCCAAAAATCAAAGTTTACTATTAATTTGAGCAATATCAATATCAACTATTAATGAGCAATATCACACGAGTGTGATATGATATATTTTGGCACTAGTGGGAGGCATGTGTTGGCTCGACACTGCAGGCTGAAATACTGTGTTTATACAACAGTTCGGCGACATAATCATGTATACAAATACACATCAGCTGACGTCAGAACAGCAGAAACTGTTGCTAACTCACAAACGTCCCTCTAGAGCTAGTATTTGAATGATTCTCTAGCGTAATGTCTAAAGTGATGACAAAACAGGTGATTTTGCTGACATTTAAAGGCTGAACAGCATGAAACGCCATCAGTCTACTGATGATTTTCCAGTATTTCTCTGTTGCAATCAGGATATTACAATAATTAATCCAGAAAAAGCCAAAGCAAAGCAAACACTAGCAGATTATAATAATATAAATACAGCACTACAACATACAAAAGAGAGAGATCGACTTAGAAAGTCACTTACCTGTTTTATAATGATTTGATGAGCTGTAGTTTTTCCTCCTCTAAGGACTTATTTTGCAGTCTCCGTTGCCATCTTGTGGTAGAACGCCAACTTTGCTCTGCTCAGTATGACAGGTTGATTGACATATTTGTTCATTAATTCATTTTCTTTTCGGCTTAGTCTCTTTATTAATCAGGGGCAGCCAACTTATCCAGCATATGTTTTACTCAGCGGATGCCGTTCCAGCCGCAACCCATCACTGGGAAACATCCATACACTCTCATTCACACACATACACTATGGCCAATTTTAGCTTACTGAATTCACCTATATCACATGTGTTTGGACTTTTGGGGGAAACTGGAGCACCCAGAGGAAACCCATGCCAACACGGGGAGAACAAACAAACTCACACAGAAATGCCAACTGGTACAGCCGGGGCCTGAATCAGCAACCTTCTTGCTGTGAGGCGATTGTGCTACCCACTGCGCCACCATGAC
>CAIGQZ010001199.1:3466425-3478527 GCA_903798205.1 Danio tinwini | reverse complement strand
AGATTTCTTCAACACATTTCTAATCATAATAGTTTTAATAACTCATCTCTAATAACTGATTTATTTTGTCTTTGTCATGATGACAGTAAATAATATTTGACTAGATATTTTTCAAGACACTTCTATTCAGCTTAAAGTGACATTTAAAGGCTTAACTAGGTTAATTAGGTTAACTAGGCAGGTTAGGGTAATTAGACAAGTTATTGTATAACAGTGGTTTGTTCTGTAGACTTGTAATTTTTATTTTTATACTTTTATTCTAGCCGAAATAAAACCAAATAAGACTTTCTCCAGAAGAAAAAATATCAGACATACTGTGAAAAAATTCAAAAGGGGCTAATAATTCTGACTTCAACTGTACATACATATAAATATATATATATATATATATATATATATATATATATTGCATCTGTATACTTCTATTCCTATTATATTATAAATAATGATTTTTGTGCATGATATATAAACACATTAAGGTGCCATGCTTAACCCGAAATCTGTGTAAATGTTATTTCAGGTGAGCTGACACTGGAGGAGTTCATCACAGGAGCTAAAGAGCATCCAGATATCATGGAGATGCTTACCAAGATGATGGACCTCACACACGTCCTAGAGATCATTGTCAATGGACAGAAAAAGAAGAAGGAGTGAAGCTCTGGATAAGAATAAAAAGAAGGAGTGAAGCTGTGGTCGAGAACAAAAAGAAGAAGAAGAAGAAGAGATGACCCAGTCTGCAAAGCCCAAAAACAGACTGGACAGAGGTTGAAACCTTCGTCCAGTATCTCAAAGGTGGACATGCGCGCTCATCATCATCATCCCTCAAACACTTTCTCTTTGTGTGTGTTTGTGCCTCCAGATTTCTCGGTTTCCCTTCTACTTTCCACTTCAACCGCTCTGAAAAATGTGCTGAAATGACACTCAAGGAGAACAAGCCATGATTAAATGGGATTCCTGTCCTATTTGCGGGAGCTTGGGAGCGCATGCTTGCTAACGGACATGTGTAGTGGAAAAATAAGTCAGAGTTTAAAGTGTATGAATGTGTTTGCATTGGATGAATCAGCACAATCACACATTTTAAAGGACTATTGAAGTGCTTTGAAATGTGCATTTGTTTATAAACTTGATTTGTGGTGTAATCTCAACTGAAGGATGGAGAGAGGGTGGGACAGAGTAGCCCTGCCCCCTTTTAAAAAACAGCCAATGACGTTTTGTTTTTAGAACAGTGGGAGTAGTTGAGCTCCAGAACATCAAATAAACAGATAATGAGAAGAAGGGGCGGAGCATGTCAGACACTACGGAGCATTTGACTGGTCAGGAGATTTGATGACAAGCTGAGGTATGACATCATAAAAATCATTGATCCATTTAGGCGGAAGTGACGAACTGCAATCCTTGGGTGTTTCTATCTCCTAAATGTGAATTTTGTCACTGTATTGGAGCGCACTAGCTTATAGATATCCTTAAGACTAACATACCGATGCTAACATCTAAAATTTTTATTTTCATTTCACTTTAAAGGGAAATAAAAATCACTAGAGAAAGTAAAGCAATAGCTATACTGCTCAGAAAGTACTTTCTGGTCGTTGGATCTGATTAAAACATTAACTCATGGTGAAGTTAGCACTTCAAATCTAAGTTTACCAATTGGTAAATCATTCGTACACGTCATGAGTGTGATTGTAAACATCCAAATACTGTGTATAAAGGGGGTCAGTACTATAAATTGTACAGTTTTGTTGTTGTTGTTTTGTTATATTGTATGTACTGTAATCTTCTGAATTGACGACTCTAAAGTTCTTACTTTGCCTTATATAAATAAATGCAATGTACTGCTTCTTTGGACTGCAGTTTCCTGTCTTCACTGTTACGCTTTTCCCCTTACGATAAAATAGACCAAAATGTGTATATATATATATATATATATATATATAAAGGAATAAACGGTGGTCATAAACGGATAGACATGGTCAGCAACAATACTCAAGTAGGCTGTGGCCTTGACTCGATATTCAATTGGCACTAATCGGCCCAAAGTGTGCCAAGAAAATATCCCCCACACCATTACACTACCACCACCACCAGCCTGAACCATTGATACAAGGCAGGATGGATCCATGCTTTCATGTTATTGACGCCAAATTCTGACCCTACCATCCGAATGTCGTAGCAAAAATGGAGACTCATCAGGCCAGGCAACGTTTCTCCAATCTTCTATTGTCCAGTTTTGGTGAGCCTGTGTGAATTGTAGCCTCAGTTTCCTGTTCTTAGCTGACAGGAGTGGCACCCGGTGTGGTCTTCTGCTGCTGTAGCCCATCCGCCTCAAGATTGGACGTGTTGTGTGTTCAGAGATGCTCTTCTGCACACCTCGGTTGTAAGGAGTGCTTATTTGAGTTACTGTTGCCTCTCTATCAGCTGGAACCAGTCTGGCCATTCTCCTCTGGCATCAACAAGGCATTTGTGCCCACAGAACTTTTTCTGACCATTTTCTGTAAACCCTAAAAATGGTTTAGTGTGAAAATCCCAATAGATCAGCAGTTTCTGAAATACTCAGACCAGCCCGTCTGGCACCAACAACCATGCCATGTTCAAAGTCACTTAAATCACTTTTCTTCCCCATTCTGATGCTCGGTTTAAACTTCCAGCTGCAACCCAGTACTGGGAAACACCCATACACTCTCATTCACACACATACATTATGAAAAATTTTTGCTTACCCAATTCACCTATAGCGCATGTGTTTGGACTGTGGGGGAAACCGAAGCACCCGGAGGAAACCCAGAGAGAACATGCAAACTCTATACAGAATTCTCAACTTGCACAGCCGGGACTTGAACCAGCGACCTAGGGACACTAACCCTATGTTGTACAGGTTTGGCTGGATCCATCCAGCATTGTATAAACGGTTTAGGCTGATGGTGGTGTAATGGTGTGGGGGATATTTTTTTGGCACACTTTGGGCCCGTTAGTACCAATTGAGCATCATGTCAACGCCACAGCCTACCTGAGTATTGTTGCTGACCATGTTCATCCCTTTATGACCACAGTGTACTCATCTTCTGATGGCTACTTCCAGTAGGATAACGCACCATGTCATAAAGTGCGAATCATCTTAGACTGGTTTCTTGGACACCTAATAAAGTGGCTGGTAAGTGTAAATATAACAGTATTGTGCTATAAAAATACATTTGTTGAGAAACAAACACACGTAACACTTCATAAAACAAACTTATACACATACCTCTTCATAAATTGCCACCAGCAATGTTCTATGAATGAACACATAAGAAGAAGAGTGACAGGTTCATCGCTTTTATGACTTGGAACAGACAAGAACAGTAAAAATAATCAAATAAATCCTAAAAAAAAACATAAAAAGTTTAAAAGACAGCAGTTTTCAATGTACAACATTCAACAGCAATTTAAAGCATCTATAGCATGGGTGTCAAACTCAATTCCTGGAGGGCCGCAGCTCTGCACAGTTTAGTGCCAACCCTAAATAAACACACCTGATCAAACTAATTGAGTGCTTTAGGCTTGATACCTGGAGATAGGTGTGTTAAAGCAGAGCTGAAACTAAACTCTGCAGGGCTGCGACCCTCCAGGAATTGAGTTTGACACCCCTAATCTATAAGGATTTGAACCCTAAACTTGCTTAATTAAATCGCTGCAAAAAGTCTTGTGGACTGGAAGGAGAAAGAAAAATATGTTTTATTAAATTTTGATTAATAAGAAGTAGACAAACAGCTGGAAATCCGCCCTCATCTGCGCTGTTTTCTTGACCCCTTGAATGGATCGAACTCATCCTGAAAGAAGAACAAATTGGGAACAATTACAATACATATAGTAGGGATGCACCCAATTTTCAGCTGCCAAAAAGTATCGGCCGGAAAAATGGCTTTTTGGGTTTTTATTTTACTGGATTATGTGTGTGTTCAGTACAATATGACGCTACATCCCCATTCGCATACTATCCATGCTAAATAGTATTTGAAAATAAAATGAGTATGTCCCAAATCGTAGTATGTTGAAAAGAGTATGCCAGAGGTTCCTGGATGGTTTACTATTTCCGGTCAAAATTTTAAGTTTATACTCTAACCACTGATAATGCCCACAATACATAGCACGTTGGATGTGAATTCGATTAGAACTACAAACATGATGGACGTGCGAGAGCATCCGTCAAGTAGAGAGGCTTCGGTAAAGATGTTTGTGTGACTGTTAATTAATATTTAGCCCAATATTTAACTAGCATTTTCTGTGTTATATTTCATGTGCAACAACAATGTGAACTTGGGAGACGTGTTTGGACATTAAAGTCTGAATGCAGAATTATCCAAAGACCTGATGAGATTTCTCTGCATGAAAGACTCGTGAATGGCAGATTAACCTGCTGCTGCTTCTCGAATAAGGGAGGAAATTAAATACAACAGAAATGTGGACGATGTGTGGAGGATTGACGGGGCTCATAAGCAACACAACGATCTAATAAAGAGGAAGTAGTATGTCCCAAAGCTTGCATACTCTTCTGTTACACACTCAAAAGCATATATTATTCCTTCACAAAAAAAAGTACATACAGTACTTTTAGGGTGTAGTACAAGTATCCGAACTGGGATGCAGCACTAGTCTGTGGTGCTCAACCCTGTTCCTGGAGATCTACCTTCCAGGAGATTTCAGGTGCAACCCATATAAAAAACACTGGACTGTAATTATCAAGTGCTGTTCAGGTCCTAATTAATTGGTTGATGTGTGTTTGATCAGGGTTGGAGCTGAACTCTGTAGGAAGGTAGATCCCCAGGAACAGGGTTGAGCACCCCTAATCTAAGTTATCGAGTTAAATTTAGAAAGTCTTACAAAATCTGAAGCTAACTAACTAAATAATGTTTTTAACATTAAATTAAATTAAAGGGGTGGTCCACAGTGTATTTTAAGGCTTGGTTGTGTTAAAAAGATGCAAAGCAATGTGTGCTCACGCTTTACTTGTAGAAAATCGCGCTATTTTTTCATATATCTGACTTGAATGAATTGATTATATACAGCTACTCAGCTAACATGAAAACAACTGTCATATTTCATAGTTCCTCTGAAAGGCCAGCCCTCAAGAGGCTCTAATTGATCAGCTAACATAATGTGCTTATAATGTGACCAGGAAAAGTGTCCCGCCCCCATAAGCATGCGCTTTTGCGATGTGTGAACACTGTCAGTCAGAATAGCTGTTAGCCATGTCAGTTTGTGCTACTTCAGATAGAAAATGACACAGTGGACACAGCTGAACCTCACGCCTGCTCTCTAAAATAGCATCTGACAAGTGTCTTGCACATACATTCATATTATGGCTCGTTTCCACTGAGTGGTACAGTACGGTACGGTTCGGGTCGGTACGGGTCACCTTTATCAAGCTTGCGTTTCCACTACAAAGGGTACCCTTTTGGTGGGCGTGGTGTACTACAGAGAGTTTCAGTCGACGTCATTCTCGCTCGAATAAATGTCTACAGTAAAGCTGTACAGGTCGTTCACATTATATGAGAAGCTCTTCTAACAAAACAGATGCTTTAAACATATTAATACTTGTTTATAAATGTTTATTACTAACATTTCTATGAACATGAGTTGATTATAACTGCAGATCAATGACAGTGTGACAGTGTTACCAATTACAAATAAACTACACACAGCAGCCATTTAGTCCTTATTTGAGTTCAAAAACAACACGCAACATATACAGTAGCCCACAGTCAGAGCTAACCTCTCATCTGTGTCTGTAATCTTCACCAGCACATGTAGCCTCTGTTAGAGAGTAATTCTGTCATTCCGAGTTCATAATAGTCCAAAAGGTGATGATAAACATGGCAGATTGTTCATGATTCAGGTTGCTGAAACTATTTGCTCCTGTCAGGAATCCTTGTAATCGTGTCGGGCTTCTCCTTTTTTCCGCGCTTCACTCTCGCGTTTGTCCTTTTCTTTCTGAATGGATCAGATGTCGAAGACGCTTCATTAATCACACACGTTATTATTATCAGCTCAAGAAGTTCGTTATATCAAATCTAGACGCGATCGCGGACTACCTGAAGAAAGCGAAAAAACGCTCATACTTTTAGACAGCCTCGTAAAACAACAACAGGACACGGCAGATTCTTGGCTTTGTGGTTGTTCATCAAGACAACGACAAGGTTTGTTTTGAGCCCGGGTCATCCATGTATCGTTATTATATGCATACAGTTGTCTCGGCTGTGTATTTCAAAACATGGCGGCTTCATTGTTTTGATTCTGGCTAGCTCCACGAGATTGTGACGTATCTCTGTAAACCAATCAGCGTTCAGCTGCGCGTTTAGCTCCACCTTTTAGTACCCTTTCTCGTCTTTGTTACCCTTTCGAAAGGGTGCCGAAAAAGTGATACGGTACGGATCGGTTCGGTACGCTTTTGACAGTGGAAACGGCCATAAAAGCATACCGAACCGATCCGTACCGTACCACTCAGTGGAAACGGGCCATTAGGCATGTGTAAGGAATCTTATAAAAACTTTCTCATATCTATCGCAAGTTTGTTATTTGAGATGTAGAACACATGGAAAGCGGCCACATAGAGAGACACTGCAGCGCTGGTGAAGATTGTAAGTGTTTACAGCGGTTTGATGGATTAATATGAATTTGTAGCTAAATTGTTAATGGTGCCAAACAGCATTTCCCATTGATTACATCCTTGTTTACGTCCTCGCTACAACATACCAATAATGTTAGAAACTGTGCATGTCATAGATCAATTTTAACAAATAAAAACACTTACAGGTTGTGGCTCACAAACCACAGCTTCGTCTATTATGGTTGGAGAAGTTTTTAGCCGAATCCAGCACTGAACTGGGAGAGATTCTGGAAGTTTTCCTTTGTCAAATGCTAGAGCTATATATTTTAATAATACTCTGGAACAAAATTAAATTAAACTGTAAGCACTTCTCTTTTTGTGTCGTGTCCTTTGGAAGCCCAAATACAGAAACAGAAGAAGCTCTGTGGAAATAGCAGTGTTCGGACGACACTTTACTTTTCTCTGCTATATTTCTCTGCCTCCCTACGCTGCGCTTGGTGTATGCACATAACCTGAAGCGTTTGTGATCTCACTAGAAAGAGTACTGAAAAACCATACTCAAGTAAAAGTACCATTACTTGCCTAAAAATGTAGTGCAAGTAGAGTAAAAGTATCTGTTGTAAATATTACTCAAAGTGAGTAATGAGTATGAGAATGAGTAAAAAGTAAGGCAACGCAGTGGCGCAGTAGGTAGTGCTGTCACCTCACAGCAAGAAGGTCGCTGGGTCGCAGGTTCGAGCCTTGGCGTTTCTGTGTGGAGTTTGCATGTTCTCCCTGCATTCGCGTGGGTTTTCTCCGGGTGCTCCGGTTTCCCCCACAGTCCAAAGACATGCGGTACAGGTGAATTGTGTAGGCTAAATTGTTAAGTTGGCGGTTCACTCCGCTGGGGCGACCCCAGATTACTAAAGGGACTAAGCCGAAAAGAAAATGAATGAATGAAAGGATGAGTAAAAAGCCCTTTTAAAAGTACTCGAGAGTAGTGAGTATTATGCTATCAAAAGCTGATGTTTACATGTAATTTGTGCATGTGTGTGCAAACGTAACATTCTGTAGTGCATTTAGTTATTGCCCAGCAGGCACACAACATCATGAGACATTAATATTAGGTTAGATTTAGGTTGTGATGTCAGGTGACCAAAATTAATTGTCAAGCCAGCAGCTAAGGACAACGTTATTTTGATGTCCAATAATGACGTCAAATGATTTATATTTGGTTGATTTTAGGTTGTTAGAAAATGACCAAAATGCACTGTTGAGCCAACATCTTAAAGCAACATCATATACAACGTCAAATACTGACATTTATTCATCAGGTACGACAACCAAAATCCAACGTCTAATAGACGTCATAGGGGTAACTTTCACACAATGTCAAGCTGTACCATCATTAGACGATGATATGTGGTTGGTTTTAGGTTGGAGATTGACGTTGAGTATTGACGTCAACCTGATTTTTATTTCCAAACAAAATGCAAAGTCCCCATGATGTTAGGGTTCAACGTCAATCAGACGTCATGTTGACGTCCTGTGCCTGCTGGGTCTTTAAGGCCCTTTCGGTCATCATACAGTAAACATCCGTCATCTTTTCATCAGTGATCTGCATTTAAACAGTCTCTGGGTCAATGCGTGTAAAGATTTTGAACAACTTCAAGGACACTTTTAATACTTCCAAACAGTTTGCTGCAATTATAAAGTGCACATGTCTTGAGGTAGTTTATTATGATGCGATTTATCTTCTATGGTATGTGATTTGATTGGACAGGAATCTCAGGACTGATTTTTCTAATCCCCATGGACAAGAAAAATAAAGTAGTTGGAAAGTAGTGCATGTTGAAGGAAAGTAGTGGTGTAAAAGTACAGATACTGCACTAAAAATGTACTCAAGTGAAAGTAAAAGTACACATTTTTTAAAACCACTCAGTAAATTACAATTCCTGTGAAAAACTACTCAATTACTGTAATTTGAGTATTTGTAATTAGTTACTTTACACCACTGATCCCTACACATAAGGATTGTTTATGAACCCTACCTCCCCGCTGTCTTCATCAAAGCACACTCCTTTTAAAGACTGGCTCTGTGACGCCCTCTTACTGTCGCTTAATGAAGGCAGCCTATTGGAAATTGGATAACAAACAACATTTAGTCATTCAATACCGTTTTAGAGTATTCACTATATTGCCTTAGGTTCTCTACATAACTGATTCCAGGAAAACACAGATATGAAGTTACATGATATCAGCTGGTTTGTGTTTTGTTGTATTTGTTATCAATTACAGTAACTAGACTCAATTAGAGAATAACTTTTCTCAGGCTCTAAAGCAGGGGTCTCAAACTCAAATTGGCAGGGGGGCCATTTCAGTGACTGACAATTCATAGGAGGGCTGTTTCAATATTCAAGTACATGAAAAAAGTGATGTAATTGATGCATTATAGGACAACAGATCTGATGTTTATATTTCAAGCATTACCTGTCACCAGTGATAATGCAAATCAGCACGTTTTTTCTTCACACAACTGCTGAAATATATCTGTGGCTGTTTAAATTAGCATTTTGACATAATAATAATAAATATTATTATTCTATCCCAACCAATTGTTGCTTTACCAAAATTTTAACAGATAGCGCAAGAACAGCAGAAACAGTTTGGGTAACTTTACTGGCAATTGTCCATCTTAGTATCTTTTTTGTAAAACTACAATAATATATATTCACATTTACTTTAACATGATCAACTCAACCAGCAGTAAAATGTACATAGTAGGGTTGGGTCGATAGACGATGCCATCGTACATCACGGATAGGCCGATAGACATCACGATGCTGAGCCGGCATCGTGATCCTCCGCCCAGCCCCGTCGCAGCAGCAACCCACCCACAAAAAATACACACTCAGGCCCTGTTTACACTAATACATCTTAGTTTTAAAATGGCATTTTAGATGGAAACGATCCACATCCACACTGGCGTTTCATCTAGCATTTCAAAACAGCCCTTCGTCCACACTATACCGCTGAAAACGCACATCACATGACCACACACACATTCTGTCATGTGATTAATTTGATATAGTACGATGTCTAATGTAAAACATAGCGATGGACGATGGCATCGTCATCGTAGGTGGTGGTGAATATTATTACTTGTGTGGCGAAATAATTATTTGTAGTCTACCATTTCAACTACCTGACCCGCATGGTCTTTGTTTTACCAATAACCAAATCATAAATAAATAAAGATAAGTCACACACAAATTACCACCGGTCAATCACTTGTCCGCGGGACTCTGGCATGAATACGAATACTCAACAAACTTGATTGGTAAAAAAGGTGCACAACCAACAGGAACCAACCAACAGTATCTGAGGTTTATGCTAAAATGACTAAGTACAAGCGTGAAAGCGAAAGATTGAAGTAGTTTACTGACGCTGTGACACGTTACCTGATAGATTCAAAAGACAGAAGAGTCGTTAGATAGAGACAAGATTAATTAAATATCACGTTTAACAACTACAGTGAGACGTGATCCAGCGGTACATCCTTGATAAACTGTCCGCATGCACTGCTCTCTGGGGTTTTGTGCTCAAAGCACCCGCTGACTGCCTGGAACGCAGACGTGTGCATATGCTGGAGCGCATGACAAAGTGTGTGTGTGGTCACGTGATGTGCGTTTTCGGTGTTATATTGTGGATGGAGGGCTGTTCATAAATGCTAGATGAAATGCCAGTGTGGATGTGGATCGTTTTCATTTTAAAATGCCAGATAAAACGCCTAAGTGTGTATTTTTGCGAGTGGGTTGCTGCTGCGACGGGGGTGGGGTGGAGAATCTCGATGCCGGCTCAGCATCGTGATGTCTATCGGCTATCGGCGAAGACATCGTCTATCGACCCAACCCTAGTTTCCAACATTCTTTGAAATATCTTCTGTCTTTAATAAAAAAAGAAACTCAAAGGCGTGGAAGCACTTGAGGATCAGTAGTAATTTTCAGGGTGGATTATCTCTTTAATACGTGAACACCGCTTACTTTTGTTTTGTCCTGGAACTTTTTAAAAATGAAACATCCTCATCAGAGTCACTGTCCTCGATGGTGATCTAATCAGAGGGGAATAAGAACAGAATAAATGAATTCAGATAACACATCGCATAACAGAAAGACCATAAAAGTTTTAAAAAGCTTAAAGATGGCGCAAACACTTCATGAAGCTAAAATAAACCTCTTCTCCACTTCAGACGAAAGGATTTAACAAGGCATCTGCTCGTTTTATTACAATTTTCTTAGACAAATGAAGTATGATTATTTTGCAAGTGTTCATTTCAGAGTGTGTGTGTGTGTGTGTGAGAGAGCAGTGTTGCCAACTATTTTTAACAGAAAGGTGCTAAGCTCTGCTCAAAATAGCTAAATGATGCTAGATGACATCATATGTCAATTTGCATATTGATCATGATAGCTATTGTTTGTTGTACGATATATTGCACCAAAATATATTGCAATATATTATGACATTATTGTCATTTTAAGACCATTTTATGACACTCATTCTATAATGCCTGAATGTATTTGGCATATACCACACACTCACGGTGCTAAATGATTCGCCACCATGCAGAGGGCTGACCTGATTGCATATGTAAGGCCGTACTCACACTATGTACAGTTGCCTTTAACCGGGCCAAAGCACGCATGTCCCCTCTCCCGTCTCCCCCGACGGTCCCCACTCACATTACATTCGGGCCTGGGTGCGCTTACGTCATCGATGATGTGCTGTTCAGTAAGCGCTCTCGCTCAGCACAGTGGAGATTTCTTTAGTTATATCGTTTAAGTCGTTTGATATGCGGTGACACGCAGTCAAATATTTCACTGAACAGATCAGCCACTTTTGACGCTCATAAACAATCTCAAAGTCCTCGTGCTGCAGGAATTAGGAGGTTTGCTGAAGGTGCAGCTGTCATGCAGTGAGGGATTTGCGTCTTTAATAATCTACGACAGTTTGCGTTTATTGAACAGTACAAATGATTAATTAATACATATCAAACAGTCCCTTAAAAGTCACGTCTCGCTTTCAGTTTCGGGCTCAGGCACGCTTGCACTCACACTGTAAGCATACCGCGCATGAGCCCAAGTGAACCGTGCTCAGGCCCACCTCTTCCAACCGGGCCATGGCCGCCCAAGTGAACTGTGCCTGAGCCTGATTCAGAGCGCTCACACTTCTCAAACGATCCGGGAAAGGGGCATGGGCACGGTTTGGATAGCATAGTGTGAGTAAGCCCTAAGTGACGGCTGTGGAGGACTGGCCCAGCTGTAAGTGCTCTGAGGCAAGGGAGGTGCTGACAGCATCACCCACAGCTCGCTGAAAAGAGCTGAAACAGTACACTACGGACATATCAGATTCTCTGAAAATCGCCACTATTATATAAATTTTTCACCAATGAGGTCTGAGAAGGTGCTAAATATAGCCACAAAGCCGTTGTTAACACTGTGTGTGTGTGTGTGTGTGTGTGTGTGTGTGTGTGTGTGTGTGTG
>CAIGQZ010001199.1:3444003-3466415 GCA_903798205.1 Danio tinwini | reverse complement strand
TGTGTGTGTGTGTGTGTGTGTGTGTGTGTGTGTGTGTGTGTGTGTGAGAGAGAGCAGTGTTGCCAACTAACAAAAAAGTTGTTAACACTGTGAGAGAAAGCTGGCATTGAGGTGTGGCAGCATCAGAGCAAAGCTCATTAATATTCATGACCATTCCAAATATGGTCAAAATGGAGCTTCTCCTTCTAGGGGTGATTCCTCTGTTTACAATATAAAAGTATATAAAACCATTTCTGATCTTTTACAGTTTTACTTAACACCTATGAAGATATTAAAGAACAATTTAACTTATTGCATCAATGCACTTGATGGCACCTTTAAATCATTGTAATGTTGTTTAACAATGAGTGGTCATAAGGTCACAAGTGGCCATTTTTGTAGGAAATATTGTAGCCTAAACAACTGATTTCTCAAATATCTTATTCAAACTATTATAAATAACTATTTAGTATGTTTTTTTGTCCTTGTTTCAGTGATATTTGCCCCCCTAAAACTTACTAACCACTTATAATCCTTTTTTTCTTCTAAAAAATGCGAGCATATTTATCCATCCCTTGTATACATATATATCCATCTCTTGTATACAGTTGAAGTCAGAATTATTAGCCCCCCTGAATTATTAGCCCCCTGTTTATTTTTTTCCTGTTTTTTGTTTAACAAAAAGCTGATTTTTTTCAACACATTTCTAAACATAACAGTTTTAATAACTCATCTCTAATAACTGATTTATTTTATCTTTGCCATGATGACAGTAAATAATATTTGACTAGATATTTTTCAAGACACTTCTATACAGCTTAATGTGACATTTAAAGGCTTAACTAGGTTAATTAGGTTAACTAGGCAGGTTAGGGTAATTAGGCAAGTTATTGTATAATAAAGGTTTGTTCTGTAGACTATCGAAAAATAATTAGCTTAAAGGGGCTAATAATATTAACCTTAAAATGGTTTTTAAAAAATTAAAAACTGCTTTTATTCAAGCCGAAATAAAACAAATAAGACTTTCTCCAGAAGGAAAAAATATTATCAGACATACTGTGAAAATTTCCTTGCTCTGATAAATATAATTTGGGAAATATTTAAAAAAGAGTGGGCGAATAATTCTGACTTCAACTGTATATATAGTATAGATATCATCATTGTGGCAAAGTTTGTGCTTCATAAAACAAAACAACAAACTTACATATTAGCCAATGGCATCCTGTGACCTTTTAAATACAACTTTAGTGAGTATTAAGCACATTTCTTTTAAATCTGTGGAGTTAATAGACCTGACTTAAGGAAAAACAGGATTACTATTTGGCTTTTAACATAAAAAAATAAAAATGAACAGAAATATATTGAAAAGTCATGTGGGTAATACCTCTTCAGCATACGACTTTGGTGTTTTTCCACGAGTGGACCTCTGGCTTACATCCTGAAATACTGAAAAGAAAATTGATTTAAGAAAAAAAAAATCAGTAACATGTTCTATGATGAAGGTCATGCTTGTAATGAACTTTAACTGTTTATAATGATTTATAGGCAAGGCGGTGGCTCAGTGGGTAGCACGTTTGCCTCACAGCAAGAAGGTTGCTGGTTTGAGCCTCGGCTGGGTCAGATGGCATTTCTGTGTGGAGTTTGCATGTTCTCCCCGTGGTCGTGTGGGTTTCCTACTGGGTGCTCCGGTTTCCCCCATAGTTCAAAGACGTGGTATAGGTGAATTTTATGCTAAAATTGACCATAGTGTATGAATGTGTGTGGATGACCCAGTGATGGGTTGCAGCTGGAAGGGCATCCGCTGCATAAAACATATGCTGGGTAAGTTGGTGGATAATTCTGCTGTGGCGACCCCAGATTAATAAAGGGACTAAGCCGAAAAAAAAATGAATGAATGAATAATTATTCCATAAATGCATCTATGGGTCAACAATTCCCGTAATTCTGATAAGTAGCCCAAACTGTCGGTCAACAAAAGTGGATTAGTACATCTGCACACCCGTTCACGCAGATGCGCCGTTTGCGCGTTCACCTGCACACGAGAGAGAGTGACAGCAGTAAAAACAAATGCTGACTCAAAGCGTTCTAAACTCCTGAATCAATATTGGAGTTAGTTTTGCATGCTGGAGGAAGGACGACACCATGGCTGAAGTATTTCTGCTAGACAGGTAATGTTGTTTTAAAACTATTTTAGCCACGTGAAGCTTATGTAGATTGGGTTGTTTTATGAATGGGTTATATGCACAGAAGTGTCGTTTAACCACTGAAATCTCCCGGTGAAAGATTAATGTGACTATTTTCAGTTTCATAAAGTCCTTTGACAGCATCTATAATGTAGATTTTGACTTAGTTAGTAGATTTAGTAGAACAAAACATCAGTAAATAGCGCTATTCTGCCTAGCCTGCTTTACTGAGCTAAAGTTGCTTTTATATTCACATTGGTGAACAATGACAGCCTGTGACGTGCTCCCTATATTGTTCACCGCTACTCTGAACATTCAGTCAGAAATAGCATGTAAGCATGGCTTAGTAATAAGGGTAATTCCTGCTCCCCTACGGCCAACCACTAGGCATACAGTAATTGCTTTAAAGGGCACCTAGGTTACCACTTGTTCCAGATTTAATATAAGTCTTTTGTGTTTCCAGAATGTGTCTGCAAAGTTTCAGCTCAAAACACCCATCAGATTATTTATTTTACATTTCATAAGTTTCTGTTTTATAGCTCTGAGCAGCAGATAGTGTTTTTGTGTACTGCGCCTTTAAGGTTAGTCCTCCCCGCCCACCGTTTCCACATGCCTGTCAGCGTGATTCAATCTCCTTCCTCGGCTGTGTCAGACAACATACAAGAAGGAAGCAGATCTCATGTAACCTTTGTGAGAAATACTACAGTAAGAACTTTACCAATGAGTATTTGATGCATTTGTTGTGTGGAGTTGCAATGACGGGTCACACACAGTGTCGTTACAAAGTTCACGCACAAACACAGAAACACACACATACAGCGCGGACACGCACACACACAGACAGCACGCGCTTTTGGCTTCGCACAGTCTTCGCACGCAAATGTGACAGGATACAGGTTAATATCCACTGCTGTATGGATATCTGTTACGTTAATGTACAAAATAAACCTGATTTAACGTCCACAAACCAAAATTGAAGCGTCTTCTTTTATAATTGTTCTGACACGAGGCTGTGTTGATGAAGTAAAGCTGAAGTAAATCGCTGTAATTCATTAACATGCACTGTTTTAAAACATGTTAAACTTGTCAAACTCACTCTTGATCACATTTGATGATGATTGATGATCCTAGCAAACTGAACAGACCTTTTATTTACGGTTGATTTGAGCACGTCCTGTCTTGTTGATAAGATTATACGCGTTACTATGGAGACATGTTAATAAGCAGCTATCAATCAATTCGGTGGGCGGGGGGACCACACTCCTATGTCAAGTTGCGGTCGGTCTCAAAACCGCTCCAATTGGTCCACCGTTTTTATGTTGTTAAATTGAAAAAAAAGCACTGGGTGTGTTTATATCACCCCTAAATGACGCTCTATACACTATACCTACACACATGTCTGTCCAAACAGCTTGAAAAGTAGATTTTTCACCATAGGTGCACTTTAAGACAAAGCGTGTGAGAGAGTGAGACCAGCGATCGTTGAAGGGGTGTGAACCTACACTGGTCTCATGGTTCGGTTACGATTATCATGCGATTATCATGCCATCGATTCGGTTCAACTCGATATCTCAGTGCATCACGGTGCATTGACAATGCTTTCCATATATAATTAGATTTTTTTCTTCACAACACAAGAAAATTTTTTGTATCAAAATCTATAAATATGTTTAGATTTATATATTATTTGTAATACAATTTTGTCCTTTAATACAAGCAGTAATATATATGAACTGTAATATGAACCTTTAATTTTACCTGCTCAAAAAAACCCCACTCTGCACGAGCATTCATAACAAATAAACTAATGTAAATATTATCCTGCTTGGTTTTCGAGCACTGGCAAGTTCATACACCCCTATGATTGGTCATTGTCTTCACCCACTCAACAGAAAGGGCTGCGATTGGCTTTAGAAACGAAAGCGCCCCATGAGTGATGCGGGAAAAACAGCCACGGGTCAGTCTATATGCGAATAATACGCGGTTATCAGGTAATCTGTAATAGAATAAATACAATACAATAAACTCGCACACAGATCTACTGCATCTTTAAGTGTCATTATAATAAAGTATAATGTTTGTTGTGTCTTTATAGATACATTTATAGAACGATTATAAATAATTAAAAACAGAGTTATAATTCTCTAGGGTTAGGGTTCACAGAAAGTGTTACCGAAAAATCAGTTGTAAACAAACATTTGTAGCTGGTTTGAACACAACTTGTGTGTGTGTGTGTGTGTGTGTGTGTGTGTGTGTGTTCAGGTATAAGGTGTGTTCTCACCATCCATTATTGACTTGGTTTTTACTGGACTTGAGAGAGATCCACGTCCACGTCCACCCCTTCCTGACCTAGAGGCAGCACCTGCACACAATTTTCCCCAGGCATATACTTTATCTTTTAGTAATGACTACAAAAAAACACATTTTTACTGTATTGTGTTAACAAAAAAAGTGTCTAGAGTCATGAAATGATTGTGTCTAGCTATCAACTATAATTTTGTCCTGTTGGTCCAGTTTGAGGCAGCACGGTGGCTCAGTGGTTCGTGCTTTGACGCTGAAGCATATAGCGGACTGGTTTTGAACAGGATTTCTGCAGATATCGTAATGTCAAATGTAAGACCTTTTTAAAACCATTAAGTATTAAATTTAAGACCTATATCACAATATCAAAAACACGCATACACATAAACAGAAAATACTAAATCACAAAATTAGTGGTAAAATAAATGTATTCAAATTGAACAGTACTACAGACAGGTTGGATGCACCATTGAACTACAGAAAAAACAAACAAACATCTTAAGTCTGATTTATACTTTCGCCTGGTGCCACATCGCACACCTCATGAAACGGACAAAGCTTTTATACTTGACGCATTCGCCATTGAGATATTCTTTTAAATGACAGGGGGCGGTCTAAAAAAAACAGACAGTAAAATCAGACAGATAAACAGAGTCAGCTCCAGTTTCTGGAACTGATCATATCATTAATATCATTCAAGATATTTTTTTTTTTATAAGTTATTATAAAGATTTTTATGACCATTCAAGATTTAAAATCTAAAATTTTTTTTATCTAAATGATGCATCACTTGCTTTTGTTCATATCTCGGACAGTTCTACCTATTAAAGTTAAATATTAATGGCAATAAAACTTGGGTTGCTCTACAATTATATTTTTTATTATGGCAAAAATAAAAACAAAAACATACAATATATGATCACGCATGGACGGATCATAAAGAAGATGTTTGTACAGTCATACCCATTTCAGACAAAATCTCTTCAAAGTGTTTTATATTCAACTCAAATCAAACGTGGCGCCGTGCAAACTGTTCACTCGAGTCTTAACACATTTCATGAGCTCCGCCAGCCGAAACTATGTCGCGCGCACCCAAAGTTAACGTCTGCAAACACAGCAATGATGTCACATTCGCCGCACACAGAGTTCAATAGCAGAGAGCTGATTGGCTATTGCATGTCAGCCTCATTTGTAGTTGCAATACCGCAAATTACAATTGGACTAGTGAAATGAAGAACTACAACACCACGAAAACCAAGCAACAACACCAAAAAATAATTTAAATTAGCATTAGATATAGCGTTACATGGACGTCAGAAAATTAAGACCTGTGCAAAAATCATTAAGACCTAGAACAGCAAAATTTAAGACTTTTTAAGGCCTTAAATTTCGATTTTTAAGTCTTTTTAAGACCTTGCAGAAACCCTGTTTGAAGCACTTCACCTCAGATGTTAGCCTTTATTTTTGCTCATCTAAAAACACATTAAAATTAAGATACAAATTATACCAAACGAAATTAGTTTAATTTTTTTTTTGAGCCCGTACACTACTCAACTGTGCCGGTAGATGATTTGTTTCGCTCTGTGGAAATTAAGTATTTAATTAATGCTTCACTGTGATTGTTGTATCCCAAACCTCTCTGTTATATATTTGCAAATCTTTTAATATGTCTTTACTTTGTCTTGAGCATCTGATTTTTCCTCTGTGCTGATGTGCTTTCATTTTCTCCGTCTCACTCGCAGCAGTTGATTCGAGGGAGTGTTTAATAAGCAACCCTGTCAGGAAATTACATATTTAGATTTTAAAGAAAATATCCTAATATTAAAAAGGAAATATCGACTGATCCTGTCAAGGTCATAACGAATGCCCTCAAATAATGTAGCCTAGTTGTCAGCAAGCATCAATTGTTTATTGAGATTGAAATAAGAAACATTGAAATTAAGATACTTGTGACTGCTTTGGTAAATAATGTTAGTCATAGACGTCACGGGATGACTGATGGTGAAGGAACGTGCAGTTTGGCACATTTCTTATCCATGACAAGTTCATTCCGCTGTAGCGACCACCGAAATAGAGACTAAGCCAAAGGAAAATGAATGAATGAATTAGCAATCAATCAACTTTTATTTATATAGCACTTTACAACAACCACGGTTGACCAAAGTGCTTTACACAAGTTAAAGCAAATTATACAACCCAACAGAAAAGGAGACGATGCAAAACAATACAAAAAATATCAATAAAATCCAACAAACATTAAAACATAAAGTGTCAGTGCTGTGCATTAAAAGCCAATTTAAACAAGTGGGTCTTAAGCTTGGCTTTAAAAGTGACAGATCAGTGATTATACCAAGCTCATTAGGAAGGATATTCCAGAGTTTAGGACCTGCCACTGCAAAAAAAGCGGTCACCCCACTGCTTGTATCTTGACCGAGGGACTTCAAGCAGAAGTTGGTCAGCAGATCGCAGAGCTCTGCTGGGTTTGTGCACGTGCAAAGTTTCCCATCAATAAGTAGGAGCAAGGCCATTGATGGCATTAAAAACAAACATCAAAACTTTATAATCAATTCTAAACTTAACAGGGAGCCAGTGGAGGATGTAGAGAATTGGTGTAATGTGTTCACTTTTCCGGCTGTTAGTTAACATGCGAGCAGCAGCAAACTACACAAGCTGCAAACGATGAAGACATGACTGATTAACTCCAACATAAAGTGCATTACAGTAGTCCAAACGCGAACTAACAAAGAGTTATGTAAATATGTATAAATTGACATTGAAGAAAATTGACATGTCCTGTATTTTGGGTGGTTTAGTATTATAATTTAATGTCGTTAATCGTATATTAAAATGCAATTGAAATGACTAAAATATACACTAATAAACAAATATAAATTCACCTTTACCTAATTAATGATTCATTTGTTTAGTTTTATAATTTATAGTTAAAATAAAAGTGTTCTTTAGACCATATCGAGATAATACCATAAACCGTGATAAAAGCTTCAGCAATTAATCATAACAAGAAATTTTAATACTGGCAGAAACTTAATATGGTAACACTTAAATAGTTATAGTTCACATCATTTACCACTGGCTTATTACCTGCCTATTATTAAGATATGAACTGTTTATTAGCACTTATGATAAGTATGATCTTATTTTACATCGCTAGTCCTACCCACAGCCCAAACCTAAACCCAACTAATACCTAATAAGCAGCTAATTCGTAATTTACTGAGCTGAAAGTCTTTGTTATTAATATTTGTCATTAATTTACTTAATACTGTGATAGAACACAAAAAAAAATCATGATTTGCAATTTCACGACTTGTTAGTACCTCTTGCTCTTCCTCTTTTACTGGCACTTGGATCTCGTCCTCCTCTGGAGCCCCGTCCCCTTCCACGAATTGGAGGAGCAGAAGTGGGCTCTTCATCGGACTCCATGGCAATGTCAGCTGGGTCATCAGACAGGCCAAGGTCATCGTCTCTCGCAGTTTCTGCACGATCTCGATGAGCTTTGGCACGAATTATAGCCTGAAACACAATAAATAACCTGTTGCTGTGGTCATTCTCAGAGTGACTCATGCGAATAGTATATATAGCAAGAAAAATAAATAAAAAGTGACCTCTTGTACTTCCTCGTCCTCTTCTGCCGTGTTTCTCTTAGAGTCTCGAAACTGTCGAATCTAAGGACACATGTTGGTAATGAAATTCTTTATGGTCTGGAAGGCAGTGCATTAGTTAAGTAGATATTAATGTCCAATGCATTCTACAGTTCCGAAATCACCCTTACTGTACGTTTACACCGAAAGAGGCGAGAGCGTCAATGTAGCCGGAAGTCATTCATTTTCAATGGGAGCCGGTGGCGATAAGCGGCGAGGGGCAGTGCGGCGCGTCCTCGCCGGTGTGGGCGTCAAGGAGAGTTAAAATCAAGTCAACTTTATGGTAATGAGCTGTGACGCTGTTCGACGGCAACCAATCAGAATGTAGAAGTCCACCGCTTGAGCGGAGTCCAGAGAACACAGTCACTGTGAACTTTGGTTCTGACCACAGTTGTTCCCAAGGGTTTGATTATTGCGGTCGCTGGATTTCCAATTATTTGCAATGTTTTCTTTCAGGAACATCAATTTAAAAAGTTACTGGCGAGTTACTGATGTACATCAATGTTATATAAATTTTTTTCTTTAAAAAAGCGGGAATCTCATGTGACATTACAAAACGGTATGCTTCAGAATATTTCAGGCATATGGACACATTGGATAATTAAGTGGAGCAAAGTCACACCACATGCAACTAGATTTCCATAGTTAAATGAATTTGATAATAAGTGTGCAACATCTTCACTCTAGAAAGCATGTTTTATGCGGGAATGTAACTGATTTGCTGATATGCTGCAACGGCTTCTTTAAATATGAGATCAATGTAGAAAATTTTGATGCTCTCGCTGCTTTTGGTGTGAACGTGGAGTTATACACTGCATAAAAACGTGATTCTTACTTAGAGGTTTTGTCTTGCATCTAAGCCAATTATATAAAAAATCTCTCATTTTCAGGACAAGCAAAAAATATTGTCTTGTTTTCAAAAATATTGTCAAAATTAAGTGAGTTTTTCTTTAAAGCAAGCAACAATCTTGCCAATAGGGTAAGCAAAATAATCTTGTTTTCGTTTTACTACACTTTTACTGAATAAATTACATTTTGTGCATCAAGTAAGTCATGTGATTTTGTTGTAACTGACTTTTTTAATGTGCATACTGGAATTTGTTTGGTAAAAGTGTTTCCATTGTAGTTTATGTGCATTTTTTCTTATCGAATTAAAAAGCCTGCATATATGTTTTTTCTGCATATTTTCTAAATTCATGTGGATCTTGGCCATATTTTTATGTGCATATGCAAAATGTGCATAAAAATAGGTGGATGGAAACATAGCATATGATGATCATTCTGAATCAGATCCAAAAGTAGCAAATTTTTTTTGGTGCCTTCCTTGTACCTCCTCATTAATCTTCTCCTCTGTGGCGTCCACCCGTCGCTCTCGGAGGTAGCGCTGGGTTTTCTCCAGCTGATAGTTTATGAGTTCTTCAATTGCATCTCTCTCTTCCTTGTCCACAAACTCTTGTACTGCCTTTCCCATGCCTTGCTCTGTCAGCAGAGACAACTGCACATTCTAGACGCACACAAACACACAGCCGTCATGCAGGGATTTTTTTTGGCGTAACGATGTGTGCAACTATTCATAGCGCTTCACTTTTTCCACATCTTTTTGTTACAGCCTTTTTCCAAAATGGATTAAATTCATTTATTTCCTCAACATTCTACACACAATCCCCCATAATGACAATGTGAAGAAAGAGTTTTTGAGATTGTTGCAAATTTATAAAAAATAAAACACCTGAAAAAAATCACATGTACATCAGTATTCACAGCCTTTGCTCAATATTTTGTTGATGCACCTTTGGCAGCAATTACAGCCTCAAGTCTTTTTGAATATGATGCCACAAGCTTGGCACACCTGTCTTTGGGAATTTTTGCCCATTCCTCTTTGCAGTACCTCTCAAGCTCTATCAGGTTGGATGAGAATCTACGGTGTACAGCCATTTTCACATCTCTCCATAATGTGAAAGGATTTTATAAAGGATTTAGGTCTGGGCTCTGGCTGGGCCACTCGAGGACATTCATCGAGTTGTTGTGACATAAAAAAAGTGGAAAAAATAAGGCACTATGAATACTTTCCGGATGCACTGTAGGTTAATAACCTTCAACTCCATTTTTTGTAGAGGAAAAAATTATTTAAATCGTAAATCAATTGTTTAGTGAAAAAATTGGGGATTTTTTGAGGATTTTTTTTAAAAGGCCATCTCATCCAGCCCTAGTAAAAATTATTTAAGATTAATCTGTAATCAGACAAAATAGAAACCTTTTCAGCTGTCTGGAAGTACTCCTTCACAAGATCTTCCACTCTCAGCTGTAAGACCTCAGAAGTGGGACGAGAGAAAAGTGCTTCAAAATCCACATCTTCATCTGCAGATAAAAAACACAGCACTATTTATCTGGGCACTTTTCTATTTATTCCCATATAATGTACAGTTTACCATAATGTTAAAATAATTGATAAAAAGCAAGGCCCAGAAGCAATCTGATACTGTCATCATTTACTGACTTTTCATATTCATTCATTCATTCATTTTCTTTTCGGCTTAGTCCCTTTATTAATCCGGGGTCGCCACAGCGGAATGAACCAACAACTTATCCAGCACATGTTTTATGCAGCGGATGCCCTTCCAGCTGCAACCCATCTTTGGAAAACATCCATACACACTCATTCACACTCATACACTATGGACAATTTAGCCTACCCAATTTACCTGTACCGCATGTCTTTGGACTGTGGGGGAAACCGGAGCACCCGGAGGAAACCCACGCAAACGCAGGGAGAACATGCAAACTCCACACAGAAACGCCAACTGACCCAGCTGAGGCTCAAACCAGCATGACTGTTCATATATTTGGTCCAAACATATGAATGATTTTCACTTTATGAAATACTGCAGAATTATATTGGTTGTCCTTTTTTTGTGATTAGAATGTGCTACATTCCAAGTGCACTGAGGACAAAATTAATACTTTTGTCTTTCACATATATTTATATTCGCCCATATATTTCTGTCATAATGCAGTTTCACTGTAAGCCAAGATATAAGCAGTGCTGGACCAATTTCCCAGCAAGAGGACACATGATTACTGGTATATGAACTGTTCATTTACAAAAAAATTTAATTGTTTTTTTGCATTTGTTTTTTGGTATGTTGTTTTGAAAAGCCGACTTTTGTGGACTAAACCTGGGTTTTTCACCCTGACCTGAAAAGTGATGTAGTCTGGAGTCTGAAGTTATTAGCCACAGCCTTATCACTCTGCAGCCCAAGAGCGGTTACTCACTGAAGCTAAGCAGGGCTGAGCCTGGTCAGTACCTGGATGGGAGACCACATGGGAAAACTAGGTTGCTGTTGGAAGTGGTGTTAGTGAGGCCAGCAGGGGGTGCTCAACCTGTGGTCTGTGTGAATCCTAATGCCCCAGTAAAAGTAAAGGGGACACTACACTGTCGTTAAACCGAGGTCCTGACTCTCTGTGGTCATTAAAAATCCCATGGCACTTCTCGTAAAGAGTAGGGGTGTAACCCCAGAGTCCTGGCCAAAGTCCCCCAATTGGCACTTTCCCATCATGGCCTCCTAATCATCCCCATCCATTGAATTGGCTCTATCACTGTCTCGTCACTCCACCTATAGCTGGTGTGTGGTGAGTTCACATTGGCGTCGTTGTCCTGTGGCTGCCGTCGCATCATCCAAGTGGATGCTGCACATTGGGGGTGGTGTGAAGAGACTCCCCTCATGATTGTGAAGCGCTTTGGGTGTATGGCCATACACAATAAATGTGCTATATAAATACACATTACATTACCCCAAATTTTTTTTTTTTACAAAATCTCTATAACTCATGAACAGAATGAGAAACTCATCTATCATTCTAAAGCCCAAAAAAATAAGTAGCTGGTTTGACCACATGGTGGTGCTACAATTGCAAAAACACTCGAAAATCGTCATGCAGTGCATTTTACATGTGTGTAAGCATATTAATTTTGTGCAACTTTCACATGTTTTTTTTTTAGCAAAAACTTAAATCAAGGGAGCGCATTTCTACACAGTTCTAAAAAGCATGAAAATGTTTTAACTTCAAGCAATTGGTCAGATTACAACTGTTAAAAAATTTTAACTGTTAAAAGTTGGTTTTTCTATGGCGATAGGTAGAGATGTGAACCTACTCTGGTCTCACGGTTTGGTTAGATTACGATTATCATGCCATCGATTCAGTTCAATTCGATATCTCCGTGCATCACGGTGCATTGACGATGCTTTCCATATACAATTTCATATTTTACTTCACAGCACAAGATTTATTGTATTAAAATGTATCATTTTTAAATACATTTTATATGCATTTGTAATACAATTTTATCTTTTAATACAAGCAGTCAGATATATGAACTGTACCTTTCATTTTATCTGCTCAAAGAAAACACTCTGCATCAAACAAAACTCAAGTACATGCGCAGAACAACATGCGCATTTATAGCAAATAAACAAACGTAAATATTATCCTGCTTTCTTTTTAAGAGTTGTCGAGCGAGTTGTTAAATGCCTATGACCGGTCACACGCTTAACAGAAAGGGCTGTGATTGGCTCTAATGTGCTGGCGCTGTTCACCGTTAAGTGAAACTAATAAACGGCAGCGGCAATCACAGCTGATCCATGATAGACGCGGTGGAGAAAACTCGCTCTGCAGATACGCCCCTGTCTGTATCCGCAAGTATCGCTGCAGACAGGAAAGGAAACTTCATGCCAACAGGTCAAAAGGGCCACAATGAGAGAAAGAGAAATGGAGTTTACTTTCATTTTCTCCATGGGAGTGAAATAGGGGCTTCTGCTGTAACTTCAGTGTCAGTGAAAGACTGTCCAGCAAACACACGCAGTGAAATGTGCCGAGTTTCTGCATTTTAATTATTTTCCATCCCTCGCCATAGTATTCTACCGCGACATTGAGCATGAGATAAATGACATCAGTACGTAATAATGTCGGTTATGATCTATTACTGAACCGATACCGAATTGTCCTCATCTGCATCACGGTGCACCGATGAAACATTTAATTTTAACACCCCTAGCGATTGGCCTAAAATTGTAAAAATTTCACACAAGAGTCACGCAAAAGTCTGCTTTGTGCTCTGATTGGCCTTTTGTCCACCGGGGTTTTACATAGGGATGCACAGATCCCGATACCTGGATCGGATATCGGTTCGATATTGCATATTTTTGCTGGATCGGGTATCGGCCAGCTGGTATCGATCCAAATCCGATCTTGTGCGTGCGCTGTATTCTGTGTTTATAAACCAACTAATCCATGAAGCCAATTTTAAGGCATTAGAGCGTTGTTATAGGCTTACTATATTCCAAATGTTCTGAAGCCATTCTACAGTTTAATGTGGAGTACAAATGAATATTTAAGTGTTTAAATTCATGTTCAGTTCAGCGCGGCTGCACCTGTCAATCATTCTCCATTCATTCACAATTTAATCTGCTTGTCGCATTTGACAACAGGAAAAACTCTCTCTAAGACTATTTGTTCCTATTAGTTTAAATAATTTGTGGAGAAATGCATTTGGTTTTGCATTAAATGGTTTCATTTTGACCTGCAGCAGGAGTTCATTTCATCATGTTTGCGCTGCTGTGTCTGTTAGATCAGATCGCATTCGCAATACCGGAGTGGAGACGGTTATTACCTGCTCTTCACACACAAAGTAGGCCTACCTGAAATGTTTAAATAGAAAAGCCTCAATAATGCATTGGCGTTTGAGCTGCTGTTTTGCAAATGTCTGCAGATACCGGAGCGCTGCGCGCTTTGTCTCCGATGCATCAAGCGCTTTCATTCACGTGCCAGCTGTATGCGCAGAGGCGACGTGTGCCGCTCCGTGAGATTATATTTATAATGAGTTTGTTCTCCCATGCTTCAGACTGAGTTTATTTTTTCAAGGTGAATACTTTAAGTGCTGCGAATAGTTTTAAAGAGCCTCTATTACACATTGAAAAGGGTCATATTTCGGTTTTATGGGTCTCTAACAACATACTGATATGCATGCAAGGTCAAAAAACACGTTCATGGTTTTATAATATGCATTTATTTTTACCTAATTATCCCAGCGACTCCTATATGAATCGTTCAGCGATTCATTTGTTCCCAAATCCCTGCTTAGCGCGAAGCTAATCTGCGCTGATTGGACCAATGACAGCCTGTTGCCATTGGTCGACAGCGTTCAGCGCGAGACAGTAAAATGGCCAGCGTCGTTTATCAAGCCCGCGGCCCCGGGTTGCCAACATTGGTATAGGATCCGATCGCAGCGGACGCTCGAAACACACCTCAAAGTAAACTTACTAACAGTAAACAGTAACCAGTTCTCAACAGTGTTATTCAGACACCTCAGCGCCGAAAGCAGTGCAGTTAAACACTAGCATATGTATGACACACATTCAGTTTTAATCCACACAGCAGCAAAAGCTGAAATATTCTGAACCTTGACCGCTGCACGTGTGCAGGATCAGCTAACGGTGGCCATAGTAATGACAAATGGCAGTGGAACGAGCTCACGAATGCATTTAAATCTGTAAACAAAGCAGCACGCGTCGAGTTTACAACGTTGCATTAGATATGAGAATATAAAGAGTTAATCTGATACAGTACACGCAGTTACTGGTAACAAAACATGTAGATCATTTCTATTTGCAATCATTGCTGTGGCACCTCGTCCGTGAACTGCTATATGTTCTAAGGGCTTAGTTACTCTGCTTTTCTAAACGATCACATCCTCAGCCGGGAGGTTGTAGCATCCTCTGTCCACTGACAAGCTATATCAACGGGCTCCCGCTCTCCATTCGCAAGCCTTTTCAGTGCTGCTCACCATCCCGAAGCCCAGCGTTCAGCAGCCTACCGCTGTACCTAATATTTTGTCCTTATTTTGCCTGCACCCCTGGTGTCTTGTCTGTCCATTACAGGATGGAGGCAGAAACTAATGCATGAGCTGTGTAGTGATAGATCACCCATTGTAAGCATGCAGATTTCTGAACAACTCCTTTCCCTCACACTTCCAATAATATCCAGGTAAACACAGCGTCTTCTGAGCGTCTTGCTGCTGTGTTAGTGGGCGGGGCCGCAGGTTTGAATTTTGCCAAGTCTGTGCGCGCAACCATTATGTTTCGTAACAACGTCACGCCGAAACAGCTGAAGATTCGTTATCAAGACGATTCATATAAACCACTATGAGTCGACTCTTTTATAGATGAATCAATAGTTTTAAAAACTGTCCACTTTCAGATTTAAGCTTTAGCTGGATATTTCACTTCACTAAGAGCTGTGTTACACACTACATAGAAGGTCATTTTCAAAAACCCATAATAGGGGCTCTTTAAAGCCTGGCCCATTGTGGTCAAAGTAGTTAATTAAATAAATTAAAGGTGAAACTGACAGGAGCAATATGGATTGTTAACAGAAAATGATTTAGCCTATTATAGGCCACTCTGAAACTGAATATTTCAGTGTAATTTTATAAATTAATATTTGATTTAACAGACCAGTTTGTGTTTTGGCGCTGAAGCATAAAAGCTGACCTTGTTTTAAACTTTCTCCATCTCACTCACGGTGAGATTTGGAGAGGGATTATTAAGTAAAACTGGCATCAGACGGTTTAGTTTAATCTGCACCAAACCTGCAGGAAAATATCAGGCTTTAATTTAATATAATTAATAAATTGAATAAAAGGCTGATTATTTTACCAATGATTTCAATAGCATATTACAGATTTCAAAGAATTAATACTAAAAATGAAAGGACAATATCACAACGAATGCTCAAATAATGTAGCCTAGTTCACAGCAAGAATGTTTTAGTTAGATTGTGCTGTCTGTCATGTATACCTATAGGTCTGTTATTTTTACTAAAGAAGATATATTATTTGAGTTTAGCACTAATAATAACTTAGAGTTTATTGAGTTTATGACACGGCATTGGCAGCACAGAGGCGATCCGCATCGGCGCTGGTTTGTCAACTCTTCCGTGTCAAACTGTGACCATAAATATCCTTCTTTCATTTAGCTTTTTTTGACAAAATACATCTGTAGGTACGTGTGGTTGCACGTTACTGTTACTGCACGCGCTTTTCCATTCAAAAAACGTGAGGCGCACCGCACTGCCTTTATTGATGACAAGAAAAAAAGGAGCGCGGTGCCCTTTTTATGTCACTAGGAAATGACTGAATCAGCTAAGTCGTTCCTGTTCCTGTCAGTAATTGTAATTTTTAATTGCATTATGATATTCAAGATTTGTAAAGTCATACAGCGTTGACTGACTTGAAACGGCGACCACAAGTCTCTCCTCCTTCATTAAAAGCTCGCCATAGTCGTCTTGACAACACAAATGCTGCTGTCACCTCAAAAGAAACCCCGCCTCTGCTTTCATTTGATTGAAGAATGAAAGACCAGACTGAGGTAACATGCTTTTTCCACTCGAGCGCACATAGTGCTCAACGGCCAAACGTTAGTAAACCAGATGAAATAAAAAGATATAAGATATAAAGATGCACCTCTTAGTCTCAATGCAAAAAGCATTGGGGACAAAAAAAAACGCCACAGTATCGGGATCGGAATCGATCGATATTCAGAACTTTGGTATCAAGATCGGACTCGTTCCAAAAAAATGGTATCGGTGCATCCCTAGTTTTACACTTGCATAATTTGCATGAGAACTAGGAAACAATGGTGTCTGAGACTCACAGTATGGTTATAATTCGGGTATGCCCCTAGATATACCTCAGATATTTCTTTATAGGGCTCCTTTAAAATAATTTTTCAAAAATATAGAACTTGTCCCTGACAGTCAAATTGTTTTTAGATGTGCCAGTAAATGTGTATGACTTACCTTTAATGTTGTCTTTAGTCTCTCTGTGTCTGATGAAATGCAAAATGTCCTTGGGATTTGCTACTTTATCTACAAACTTCTGACTAAACCGCATAGTGTTAAAGACTTCAAACCCCCCACTATAATCTACCTGCGGAGAGAGAAGGGCATATCAAAAGAAAAGGGCATATCTAGTAATTCCGCAAGTATTTTGTGAAACAGAAAAACATTAAAGGGTGTGCGACTAAAGCATACTCGCAGTCTAATTAGAGGTTTCTCTGGAATTTGGGGATTTCCAAGTCTCTCTCTCTCTGCCTCTTCCAGCATCTCTTCAACCTAGGGACACAATAAAAGAGTCAATTCCATAAATATCACCTTAAATTAGTATTATCTTGCCAAATAGTGTCTAATATGACAACCATTTACCCAAGACTTCTAGATACACATCGAACAAGATGTCAGGTCCACAAAAATGTATTTTTTTTTCTACTTGTCTGTTATATTATGTTGGGTCAGTAGTTTTCTTTCACTGTTCATAGAGGGTCATTACATGATGGAAGGAGTTGCATATCTGCATTACATTCAGAATTGTCCTTGTACTATTATTATTAGTATACTATTGATTAATTCATGTGACCTGGCCAATGACCTTCCATTCTGACAACTCTGCCATTCTCGAGTGTGCACAGTTTTTGGGTTGGCATCTGCTCTGTGATATGGCTGCGCTTAAAGAGCAAAGCAGAGTGATTTAATTGAGCTATTTTGGATTTAATCACTGGATGTTATTGTATATTGGACTCAATAGTTATCCAGGGCCTGTACAAGTGATTTTCCAGTTGCTGTGAATCACTTTAGTGGACCTGAAGGATGCATAGTTTTACATCTCCATCACCCCACATAACAGAAGGTTCTTTTGGTTCAGTTTCACTTTGAATAAATGACTAAATAAGTGTTTGTATAAGTTTATTTTTGATGGTCTGCTGTGCACATTTTGTCGGCTCTAAGTTATATTGAAACTCCATGCTGATACTGTTCCAACAACAGCTGGTCACCGCCTACCAGACACAGTAGAGGGTATTTTACACACCACATCTGCCACTTAACTGGACTACATGTACCATAATCCTCTGCAAATCACACCTGATGTTCATGAACTTTGATTACACTACACCTGTGGCCCCTTATCAGTTTATCTCAAGTACAAGGCACAGAAATGCAACTTAGGTTAAACCGGGAGTGTTGTAGCAGCAAGTGCAGGATATACACTCACCGGCCACTTTCAACTGCTTGTTAACGCAAATTTCTAATCAGCCAATCACATGGCAGCAACTCAATGCATTTAGGCATGTAGACATGGTCAAGACGATCTGCTGTAGTTCAAACCGAGCATCAGAATGGAGGAGTAAGGGTATTTAGGTGACTTTGAACGTGGCATGGTTGTTGGTGCCAGATGGGCTGGTCTGAGTGTTTCAGAAACTGCTGATCTACTGGGATTTTTACGCACAAACATCTCTAGGGTGGTCAGGAAAAGAGAAAATATCCAGTGAGCCGCAGTTCTGTGGGTGCAAATGCCTTGTTGATGCCAGAGGTCAGAGGAGAATGGCCAGAATGGTTCCAGCTGATAAAAAGACAACAGTATGTCAAATAACCACTGGTTATAACCGAGGTGTGCAGAAAAGCATCTCTGTACACACAACAGGTCCAACCTTGAGGCGGATGGGCTACAGCAGCAGAAGACCACACCGGGTGCCACTCCTGTCAGCTAAGAACAGGAAACTGAGGCTACAATTCACACAGGATCACCAAAACTGGACAACAGAAGATTGGAGAAATGTTGCCTGCTCTGATGAGTCTCGATTTCTGCTGCGACATTCGGATCGTAGGGTCAGAATTTGGCATCAACAACATGAAAGCATGGATCCATCCTGCCTTGTATCAACGGTTCAGGCTGGTGGTGGTGTAATGGTGTGGGAGATATTTTCTTGGCACACTTTGAGCCCACTAGTACCAATTGAGCATTGTGTCAACGCCACAGCCTACCTGAGCAATGTTTCTGTACTCAAATGGCCTCCACAGTCACCAGATCTCAATCTAATAGAGCACCTTTGGGATGTGGTGGAACATGAGATTCGCATCATGGATGTGCAGCAACTGCATGATGCTATCATGTTAATATGGACCAAAATCTCGGAGGAATATTTCTAGTACCTTGTTGAATCTATGCCACAAAGGATTAAGGCAGTTCTAAAGACAAAAGTAGGTCCAACCAAGTACTAGTAAGGTGTACCTAATAAAGTGTGTATGTCCTAATGTAAAAGACAGCAAACTCTTACACACTATAAGGCCATAACCAGTGACTAAATCGCTGAGGAATATCCACAAAATAAAGGTAATATTGCCAAATTAGAGATCTGACAGGGACATGAAGGTCTTAAATAAATGAAAACGGCTCTGGGTGCAGAATATAGATCGCAAATGGCCACAATTTAGAGTTTGTAATGTAATGTAATGTGTATTTATATAGCGCATTTATTGTGTATGGCCATACACCCAAAGCACTTCACAATCATGAGGGGAGTCTCTTCACACCACCACCAGTGTGTAGCATCCACTAGGATGATGTGACGGCAGCCACAGGACAACGGCGCCAGTGCGCTCACCACACACCAGCTATAGGTGGAGTGAAGAGACAGTGATAGAGCCAATTAGGTGGATGTGATCATATCTCTGTTTTGTTGTGTTGATATGTAATCCAAATATTCGTAACTTGAAACAGATGGAAATATGAAAGAATTGTGCTGCGTTTCTGTGGAGATCCCAGTGTAGCTGCACAATATATTGTTTCAGCATCGATATCGCAATGTGCGCATCCGCAATAGTCACATCGAAGCAAGTGCAATGTTGAGTTTTTATGTTGGGATTCTAGTTTACCAGGATCACTGAAGAGTTTAACCATAATCGAGAGAAAATTGATCATTTGATTGTGTTTTAAAGGTCTGTGACCATACTACTGCGATGTAAAATATTTCACTTCTATCTTCCTAATAATAATAATCCAGAATAATTCACATACTCTTCCAGAATAATCCCAAATCAGGCCAAATTAATGAATTCTTTCCAAATAGAGCTATTCAAGCTGAAATTGTATTCATATCCCAATATATAATCGCAGAAAAACAAAATATCGCAAATGTCAAATGTTTCCAATATTATGCAGCCCTTGTAGCTGCCATCACGGCGCCCTTTTTATTTTGCCCACCAGGTCATGTGTGTGTGTCTGTGTGGATTTGTACCTTCTCCTGACAGAAAGCTTGGACTTTGAGCATGGTGTTGGGTTGCTCTGGGCTGAAAAGCTCCGGGTAATCTGAGAGTACCACATCCTGAATGAAGAACTGCCTGACGGTCTGTAGAGGAATTTTCTGGAGATTCATCTTTTTACCCTTCACCCTCAATAACCCAATGTGCCTGAGGAATACCCAGAGATAAAGAATAAAAAAGTCAAATACATATCAAAAAGCCAAATGCGTATTAACTCTGCTTCTAGTCATAATATGACTTGCATATTGTATTCGTAGCACATCCATCTGTGAATATTACCTGTTGTTTTCTATTTTGGCACTATGGAGCTTATACCTACACTCACCGGCCACTTTATTAGGTACACCGTACTAGTACTGGGTTGGACCTACTTTTGCCATCAGAACTGCCTTAATCCTTCCTGGCATACATTCAACAAGGTGCTGGAAATATTTCTCAGAGATTTTGCTCCATATTGACATGACAGCATCACGCAGTTGCTGCAGATTTGTCGGCTGCACATCCATGATGTGAATCTCCCGTTCCACCACATCCCAAAGGTGCTCTATTGGATTGAGTACCGGTGACTGTGGAGGCCATTTGAGTACAGTGAACTCATTGTCATCTTGAAGAGACCAGTCTGAGATGATTTGCGCTTTATGACATGGTGTGTTATCCTGCTGGAAGTAGCCATCAGAAGATGAGTACACTGTGGTCATAAAGGGTAGTGTGTGAAAATCCCAATAGATCAGCAGTTTCTGAAACACTCATACCAGCCCGTCTGGCACCAACAACCATGCCACGTTCAAAGTCACTTAAATCCCCTTTCTTCCCGATTCTGATGCTCGGTTTGAACTGCAGCAGATTGTCTTGATCATGTCTACATGGCTAAATGCATTGAGTTGCTGCCATGTGATTGGCTGACAAGCAGTTGAAAGTGGCCAATGAGTGTATATCCTGCACTTGCTGCTACTACACTCCTGGTTAAACCTAAGTAGCATTTCGGTGCCTTGTACTTGAACATGTGTAATGACAATAAAGTTTAATCTAATCCTCAAATTAAACATTTAAAAAAGAATTTTACATTCATTCATAAGTAGTAGAGCCTTTTCACATTTCCGGGTTTCTCGGTAGCGGAAGTCGTCATAGTTGGGAAAACTTATAGCGCAGTGAATGGAAGTATACAACAAATAATGTTTTTACAATCTTATTTGCTCAAATAATAAAAGAAAAACTCCACAATGATGTTATAAAGACTTTTAGAAAAGGGAAAAAAATTGTGCAAGACTGATGACGGCAGCCAGAGGGGAGAATAACACCTAATTTAGTATCCTGTCCCATAGACAGGATCCATTTGAAGTTACTTTTATTTGTTTTTAAGTGTCTGAATGGTGCTGCACCCCTTTACCTCTCTGAGCTTCATTGTCCCTACACACCTTCTCGTTCGCTCAGGTCAGCCGACCAGCTCCTCCTGGGTGTGCCCAGGACAAGTTCAAAGCTCAGAGGGGATCAGGCTTTTGCTGTGGCTGCACCAAAATTGTGGAATGAATTGCCGTTGTATGTTAGACAAGCCTCTTCCATTACTGTTTTTAAATCTCTTCTTAAAACCCACTTGTTCCAATTTGGCCTTTAGCACAGCATGAGATGTTGACATTTTATGTTTATTTGTTTATTTTTTAAGTATTTGCTATGCTTTGTTATACACTCTATTAACAGCACTTTGGTCAACGGTGTTGTTTTAAAGTGCTTTATAAATAAAATTGAATTAAATTGAATAGACGCTGCATTAGAAATGCCTTGCACAAGTGGTAATTCGTAGCAAAGATGATATAATACATTAATACATACGTAAACGCATATAAATGTTCATAAGTTTTTTTTATCTAAATATTAAAAACTTTTAAGGATTTAAGTCTATGATGACCGCTAAACGCGTCATAATAGGCTTGTAAAAAGGGTTCGTTAATAGAGTTAAAAAAACAACAACTTTATACCATATACAGTGCATCCAGGAAGAAATAATATCTCAAGAGGGCTAATAATATCTGTCTTAAATTAAAAAATTATGTTTTAAAAATTCACAGAATGGCTGATAATTTTGACTTCAACTGTATATATATATATATATATATATATATATATATATATATATATATAT
>CAIGQZ010001199.1:3419362-3443993 GCA_903798205.1 Danio tinwini | reverse complement strand
ATATATATATATATATATATATATATATATATATATATATATATATAAACACACACACATATAATGAAAGATACACACATACTTTTTAACTGCTTCTCCTGGTGACAGTGAGGTGATGACGGAGCTGCCAGGCTGTGTGACGTAGAAGAGCTGCTGTTCGTTACGGACCGGAGCGATTTTACACTCATGCTCGTGACCCCAGACCACCAAATCCAGGAAATCATCCAAAAACTGTTCTGGGATGTAGTTAGTCGCTCCGTGCTTACTTCTGCAAAAACACACAATTAATACAAAACACAAATGATTTTAACTTTACAAATGAAGCACATTTGAAATTACATAAAGTTGAAGTCAGTATTATTAGCCCCCCTCTGTATATTTTTTCCCCAATTTCTGTTTAACAAGAGATTTTTTCAGCACATTTCTAAAAAATTGTTTTAATAACTGATCTTTAATAACTCATTTATTTTATCTTTGCCATGATGACAGTAAATAATATTTGACCAGATACTTTTCAAGATGCTAGTATTCAGCTTACAGTGACATTTAAAGGTGCAGTATTTAAGTTTGACACCCAGTGGTTGAACTAAGTATTGCACTCCTGGATCAAAATAGACGCAAATGCGGGTTGCCAGATTGAGTACAGGAGCGAGTGATTTACACTGTGTTCTACATAAAAGCAACAGTACGCGATAGAGGGAATATTCTCCATATTAAAAGGACTTTTGGTTCTAACCAACACCTCAAATTGATATATTAGAAACGGCTTCTATTTCTCACAGCTCAACATGTGAAACCTATGACAGTGATCACCTCAGGTAAACCTTGTGTGTTTTATTCAGTGCAAAATGCTAACAATGTGAGTTTGAATAGATTCTAAACCTTACCGTTTCGTGACTGAGTGCATATTCTGTGGTTCTGAAAGGCTGTATTTACATTTCTGTCGTGTTTCGTCTGGTGCAAACAGCCAAACTGCTCATCACTGCGTATCTCATCACAAAGTGTGTTATTAGGACACGCAGTTCCAATGTATCCTGCTCACCTAATGTTTACGTTCATAATATTTATATCATTTGCTAATTAATAACCTCATGTGGAACTGAATCTGTCTCATTTCGTTGTCTGATACTGTCTATTTCGGTAACGAACGAATCTGGCATTGTGCAGGTTAAATTTACCTAAACAAATACAGCGTTCCGGCACGGAAAAAACATTTTCAAAGCAGAATATCTGACTTCAGCATTGTTTTTCAGATAAATAAGTGTGTTCACTTGAAATGTTTCTTAAATATCTGCACACATATTATGATATTTTTATGCTTTAAAAGAGTTAAAAACTTACATACAGCACCTTTAAAGGCTTAGCAGCTACACGGATAATTTTCTTTATTCTCTATTTCCACCTAGGGATACTCATCCTGAGGCCCCTAGAGACTATGCAGCGCCATTGATGCGATCCAAGACCTGTGAAGAAATGATGCCAAGGTATTCATAATCCTGGACCAGGCCGTATCCTGAGCTGATGCTGTGGCGGTCATTGAGGAGTGGAGAGCATGAAACTGATTCCTGAAAGACCACAGTGACAAACGAGTCCCTACACTGATCCTGTAGGCCAGCTTTATCACCCACCAGTGACCTACTCACACCTGCAGTTCTCCACAATGGTGTTCTCGAGGTTTTTTTTTTTACCTTCACTTTGTCAATTGGTGAAGTTTGTTCCTCGCCACTGTTGCCACTGGCTTGCTCGGATCGTGACTTGTAGAGCTGAGCAGCGATGGATTTGCTCTTCAGTGTTTGGACTTTCAGCAGATAAATTTAAACACAGGCTCATTCTGAAAACGTAGTCTCGTGGACGTTTCTGGAGACCGCGGATTATGTAGCCGGAGGTACGCATGGCTGCGTTTAATTTTTTAAGTGAATGCTACGAGGCGATATGACGCTGTTTCTTTTGTCGCTTTGGCGCTCACCTCCGTGTGGAGGGTTTTTCCGCCGCAACCAGTTTGTCTCGTTAGCTCATCATGTATGTTGGCGGACTTGAGACGCAGAGAGGAGTTGACAACGACGACCGACCGGGTTCGAGTCCGGGGAAAAGCAGTTCCAGAAATCAGGTAAGGCAAAAACAGAATCCTAAAAATAAAATGAACAAGTCAATAACAGGGTGAGAATGTGGTAAAATCTGAAAATGTGGTAAAAATCAGACGAGGGCTTTTCTTTTTTTCTGGACGGCTTTTGTAAACCATTGGTTGGGTTTAGGGAAGTATGTGGGTGGGCGGGTCAATCTGTAAAATTGGTTGGGTTTAGGAAAAGAGGAGGGTGGGTCAGTCAGTCGACTGGCCGGTTGCTCAGTCAATCATTCAGTCATTCAGTCAGACAGACAGTCGACAGCGGCCTCTGGTGGTTTACGCGAGAACATCGCGTGCACGAACAGCACTCGCGAGAGACATTTGACATACGAAAAAGCGCACGCAACGGCCTCTCGCGGATTTGCGAAAACAAAAGCTGCAAAAATAAGTACCTCCTAGGAACGTCCACAGGACTACGTTTTCGGAATGAGCCTGGGTTAAATTTAAACCATACTGAACTGAACTAAACTGAACTTCAACTCTGAAATCTGGACTTTACTAAAACTTATATGTTAAGCTGCTTTGACATAATCTACATTGGCAGATTAGAGTAATTAGTATAAGGATGGTTTGTTCTGTAGACAATCAAAAAAATATTGCTTAAGGGGGTTAATAATATGGACCTTAAAATGGTTTTAAATTCTGTTTTTATTCTAGCCGAAATAAAACAAATAAGACTTTCTCCAGAAAAAAAATATATTATGGTACATACTGTGAAAAATTCCTTGCTCTGTTAAACGTCATTTGGGAAATGATTAAAAGAGATAAAAAAAATAAAAAGGGGGGCTAATAATTCTGACTTCAACTGTATGTGTGTGTATATATATATATATATATATATTATATAATAAATATTGCCGCATATTTTAAGAAAAGCGACAGCAAAATCTGGCAATTTTGGCCGCAAATTCAGAAAAAAGTCCTGTGAAGTCCAGGATGGACTGATTGTATAACAGTGGTTTGTACTAAAGACATTAAAAACAAATATTGCTTAAAGGGGCTAATAATATTGATCTTAAAAATGTTTTTAAAACTGCTTTTATTCTAGCTGAAATAAACAAATAAGACTTTCTTCAAAAGAAAAAATATTATAGGAAATACTGTGATAAAAAATTCTGACTTCAACTGTACATATAAACATAATACATTCACCACATCCAGGCGTTCTCGAACTGATTGTTTTGGTGCGTATCAGAGAGCAATTGTGAGGTTCACATATGCCCAAGCGAATTGAACAATTTCCCAAACAAATGTCTTGGTGTGAAAGCACCCTAATAAAGATCCTCTGGGGTGCTATTAGAATCAATCTTTTAGATTACTCGACGTTAAAATTATAAATAGGTTTATAAAGTTCCTGGACCTGTTTTGATGAATGACAAACATGTTGAACCAGCCATCCTCATCCTCTCGTGGCCGAAGCATGGTCACCTGATTATTGACAAACATGCGGTAGAGTCTCTCATCTGGAATCGAACCTGAAATACAGAACACTTCATTCTTTATTGATTGAAAAAAAGTATATATAAGAAAAACATTTTAAGTTCAAAATACGTTCATTGATTTATTTTCAATTGGGTTTGTCCCTGATTTGTCAGAGGCTGTAACAGCGGAATGAACCGCCAACGATTTCAGCATATGTTTTACGCAGTGAATGCCCTTCCAGTCAGCCATTTCCACTGCCAAAAGGCGTACCGAACCGAACCATACCGTACCACTTTTTCGGCACCCTTTCGAAAGGGTACCAAACACGAGAAAGGGTACCAAAAGGTGGAGCTACACGTGCAGCTGAACGCTGATTGGTTATAGAGATCCGTCATGATCTCGTGAAGCTAGCCATTTGGGCACTTGTATGCACCTTTGAGGTACCATTGTGGATTCTTTCGGAATCTTTTGAAAAGGTACCACCCCAGTGACCGCTCCTGTACCTTTATTTCTGAGAATGTATTAGTTATATAACATTTTACATAAGAAAAATGTTGGCGATATGGAGGCTATTTTGTTTCCAATTCTACAGAAGTCACTCCGAGTCACTAGAGGGGAATAACACCCATAATGACCAATATTGTCTAGTGATAGATGCATCTCAAACACCTCAAAATCTACTTTCCCCCATGTCTGTTTTAATTTTGATGCACAATAAATAACACCACCATGCTGAAAGATGTAAACTCACCAAGGCCATAGAGTGCAATCCTGGTGTCTCCTTTCTGCAGAAGAACTGGACTGATCTCAACTTTCTCCACAGATCGACTGCGGCCAAAATGATTGACCAGACCAGCACAACTCAACAGGTCTACTGCACACAGCCCATCAGCCTGCGACACATAACAACACATCTCAAAAAAAATGGAGTGTTCTGCATAACACAGAATCTGAAATGAAACTGAATCATGCCCACACTAAAGCCTGGTTTATACTGCGTCAAGTGATCGACATAACCAACGGCGCAAGCCTCGCGTGTAGCAGTGCATTTATACTTCTGAGCGCTGTTTCTGTTTCTCTGCAATACTTTCGAAACGCTAGCTGGCAGTAGGTGTTTATGTTTCTCTGTGTCGAGTTTCTTCGCTGGTGTTTTGTTTTTTCTGAACACTTCCTTAATGTACAAGTGGCTCAAATTCGCCTATTTTAAGGTGGGAACTGGTGGACGTGCAACAACTTTAATCATAAGGTAAACACAAAACAACAGTCTCCATCCGGAGCTCCTTCACGGGACTCCACACTTGTAAACACTCGCTGCACCGGGCACACGGCTCTCACCTCCGCCCACACTCATCAGCGCTACCAAGCCGACCAATCACAGAGCTTGCGCTACGCATACGCATTACATTTTTTTGAGAGGTGCGCGTCAACGTCGCCGACGACGAGGGGCTATGCTTCCACACGTAGGCTGCGCCGTAGCATACGCATGCGCTTAACGCAGAAGTATAAATCAGCCTTCATACATTTTCGTTTAAAAACACATATTTTGTCGCCACCAATAGCCTAGTAGTTAGTGCGTCGACACATAGCACCCATGTGCTCGCGGCGACCCGAGTTCGATTCCCAGCTCGAGGTCCTTTGCCGATCCTTCCCCTATCTCTGCTCCCCACACTTTCCTGTCTGTCAATCTGAGAAAATGGAGGCTTTCGAAAACGATAAAGCATTTTAGTCATGTGATGTGATGCCGTCATGTGACCAATTGAGCTAACATGGTGGATGACGTTGTAAAGCAAATGTATTGAATGCTGTCTGTTTTGACAGCTTTCTTAAAGGGCACCTATGATAAAAATCCTCTTTTGTAAGCTGTTCGGACAGAACTGTGTGTATGTATAGTGTGCTCACAGTCATATTGGGGTAATATAAACACAATAAGTCTCTTTTTTTTTTCCTGATGTTAAAGTAGGATCCAAATCCCTCCCATATTGAAACAAATAAGTAAACCTAAAATTACGCATGGATAGCACAATCTATTCACGCAAGCCGTGTCTGGTGTGAACACCCCTAATTATCCACATTTACAGGTGTACTGTACATGTCACATTTCTGTTCTGAAGACTTTCAATTACACTTTGCAATTAAAAACTTTAAGATAGCAAAGCCTTGTAATAAGATATATTGATATACATGTTTGCTTAGCATTAAAATTCACAAACAAGCCTTAGATAACTCACAATTGTTCTTATCATTACTACTACTACCATACATACAGTAACTACCTAAAAATAATATTTAACTTGCATATCGGATTACTCAGTGAACATATAAATGGACTTATTCTTTTACCCCAGTTGGGTCATCATGGTTACCATGCACACTGAAGATAGGGATGGAAATGTTGAGATTATCATCCAAGTAGTTCACCCATGGAAACCTTACAAATGAAAAGAAATGTTGGTTTTCTGGTTGTGGATATTTGTACATCTTAAGGAAGTATATATATATATATAGTCTTACTTGCTGAGGCTGAAATTGACAGCCTGATCACTGATGATTTCAAAGATGATTGGACGATCACCCATGCAGTACTTCCTCATCACCTCCATACAACTGTGCATGGTCTTGCGGGACGGTTTATTGTCATGGAACAGATCCCCACCCAGCAAAACAAAGTCAACCTTGGAGGGAAAAAAAAATAAATAAAAATAATAATAATAATAATAATAATAATATATATATATATATATATATATATATATGTAAATCAATCCTAAGCAAGAGGAATATTTAATATGAATTTGATGCAAGTGTTTGACCTTGATTTCAAGTCAGAATTAAACAGAAGTGAAATATTTTAACAATAAAGCTCTCTATATATTTTAATTAAAAAGGTAAATGAAAAGTTATGACTCTTGAATCTGACTGGCTGATAGTCGTGAGATATTCTGCCAGTAACAGCACACAAAGGCCTCTTCACCCTTGTGTATTACTCCGCCCACATACAGTCAGCAACAAGCAGAGGAATAGTGCTGCTGTTGGGCAACATAATGTACTTTTGAGGATTTTTACTCGAGAATGTAGTTGTTTAGGTTGCAACTATGCAGTTTATTTATGAGGATAGTGCCTATTTTAAAATATTTATAATTTCTGAGAGACAGCGCGTCGGCGGCCATTAGCCTGTCATTGAGCAATGACGGTTGACGAAATTCATCCACAAGATGGCGACAGAGACCGCATAATAAGCCCTAAAAGAAAAACTTAGTGTAATTTTAAACTACAGCAGATCAAATCATTATTAAACTGGTAAGTGACTTTCTAAGTTGATCTCTCTCTTTTGTATGTTGTAGCGCTTTATACCATAGTAATATTGTGATCTCCTGATTGCAACAGAGAAATACTGGGAAATCTCTGTAGACTGATGGCATTTCATGGCGTTCAGCCTTATAATTATAAAATGTGAGCAAAATCACCTGTTTTGTTATCACTTTAGACGTTACGCTAAAGAATCATTCAAACACTAGCTCTAGAGTGACATTGGTGAATTAGTAACGGCTTCTGCTGTTTTGACATCAGCTGCAGATATGAATGAATGGCGGAAGAAAGTAGTTCTTCTTACAAAAGGGTTTTGAGACCCTCCATGTTTGATTTTCTTTTTTATACACATGATTATGGCGTCAAACTATTATATTAACGCAATATCACACTCGTAGGAGTGCGATGTGGCTGTATATCATCACTGGTGGGACACAAAGGCAAGCCTCCCACCAGTGCCGATATACAGCCACATTGAACTGTTATAAGTGTGATATTGCTCATATATATAGATAGATAGATAGATAGATAGATAGATAGATAGATAGATAGATAGATAGATAGATAGATAGATAGATAGATAGATAGATAGATAGATAGATAGATAGATAGATAGATAGATAGATAGATAGAGCCGTGCAATATTTTGCAATATCAGAACTTATGCAGCCTCCTCACCCTTGTGTATTACTCCACCCACATGATCAATAATCAACTCGCTACAGTTTGACAAATATTGCAGCTGTTGGACAACATAATGAGACTTTTGAGGCTAGTGTTTGCTTTGCTTTGGCTTTTTTTCGGGGTTAATTATTGTGATTTCCCAATTGCAACAGAGAAATACTGCGAAATCTCTTTAGACTGATGACATTTTATGCTGTTCAGCCTTATAATCTTCAATTGTGAGCAAAATCACCTGTTTTGTCATCACTTTAGATATTATGCTAAAGAATCATTCAAACACTAGCTCTAAAGCAAAGTAGCAACGTGTGTGAAGTAGCAACGATTTCTGCTGTTCTGACATCAGCTGCAGATGTGATTGAATGGCGGAAGAAAATAGTTCCTCGTACAAAAGAATTTTTAGATGTTTTATATTCACGATTATGTCTTCGAACTGTTGTATAAACGCACACTCGTAGCAGCACGATATGGCTGCAGATCATCACTGGTGGGACACTATGGCACCCGGCATATCTACTCAGCATATCTACAGTGCCGATATACAGCCACATCACACTGCTACTTGTGTGATATTGCTCATTTATCCCAATCCTGTCTCACTTAAATTTTTCTGTTGAACACAAAAGAAGATATTTTAAATAATGTCAATAGCTCCAGGTCTCTGACATTCTTCAAAATATCTTCTTTAGTGTTCAGCAGAATAAAGAAAATCATAAAGGTTTTAAACCCCTTGTGAGTGCATAAACAGTAAGTAAAGACTCTGAAAATGGTTAAATGACATAATGTTAAATTGTACACTGGAAAAATAAATGGCTTTTACTGTAAATCTGTATCATAACTTCAAAAAGTATTAATTAGTAATATTACCAGCTAAAAATCACCACAATATCTCCTCACCTCATTTTGCATAGCTTGTTTCATAATCTCGTCGAAGGTCACAAACGTGTCGTTCCCTCTTATGGCATCTTTCTCTAGATATCCCAGATGAATGTCAGTAGCAATGAGGATCTTGAACGTGTCCTCGTCGTCACTAAAAAACACATTTAGGAAAAATAATCAGAATCAGAATGAGTGCAAACATTCTGCGCAAAATGTGCGCAAACACACAAACCTTTTTGTGTGTGTGGTTTTCAGGAGCTCAGAGTACATACATACTGTACAGCCGAAGTCAAAATTAGTCGGCCTCCTGTAAATTTCTTTTTCAAATATTTCCAAAATTATGTTTAACAGAGCTAGAAATTTTTCACAGTATTTCCTACAATATTAAGTCACAATGTTTTTTGATTAAATAAAAGCTTTACTCTTACTTGCTAAAATTGACAGCCTGAGGGATGATGATTTCAAGGATGATTGGAAGGTCACCCATGCAGTACTTTCACTTTCATTTGATTAATAAAACAATATATTTAATTATCATATGAATAACTGAACCATTCTCTGTGGATGAACTGTTAACTTTAATGACAAAGTGAAAGTGAAGAGGATAGTTGTGTTAGATGTATCTAATATCAATCCTTCGTAACATCTACAATAGAAAACAGCTTCACTTTTGAACCTGATGGAAGTTATATTTGGTGGAGGACATGTATATTTTGCCCAGCGGTGTAAAGTAACAAATTACAAATACTCAAATTACTGTAACGGAGTAGTTTTTCACAGGAATTGTAATTTACCAAGTAGTTTTAAAAATGTGCACTTTCCCTTTTCCTTGAGTACATTTTTAGTGCATTACCTGTACTTTTACTCCACTACTTTCCTTTAAACTGCAGTCACTACATTATTATTTCATGTCTATGGGGATTGACTGAGTAGTCTTGTGATTCCTGTCCAATCAAATCGCACACAGAAGGTAAATCGCATCATAATGAACTACCTCAAGACGATTTATAATTGCGGCAAACTGTTTGAAAGCATTAAAAGTTTCCATGAAGATGTCCAAAATCCTTACACGCATTGACCCAGAGACTGTTTAGATGCATGTCACTGATGAGAAGCTGACGGATACTGTTGACCGAAATGGCCTTAAACACCCAGCAGGCACAAGATATCAACATGACGTCACATTGACGTTGTACCCCAATGTCGAGGGGACCTTGCATTTTGTTTGGAAATGAAAATCGGGTTGACATCAGAACTCAACATCAGGCTGACGTCAATCTCCATTGTCCAACCTAAAATCAACCAAGTATCAATGTCCAATGATGTTACAGCTTGACGTTGCGTGGACGTTACCACTATGACGTCTATCAGACGTTAGAATTTGATTGCCATACCTGACGAATAAATGTCAGTATTTGACGTCAATATGACGTTGGTTTAAGATGTTGGCTCGACGTTGGATTTTGGTCACTTTCTAACACAACCTAAATCCTTAGACACTGGCTAGACATTGAATTTTGGTCACCTGACATCACAACCTGAATCTAACCTAATATTAACGTGACGTTGTGTGCCTGCTGGGCTATAGCTAAATGCACTACAGAATGTTACGTTTACGCACATCCACAAATTACATGTAAATGCATCAGCTTTTTACAGCGTAATACTCACTACTCTTGAGTCGATTATCTTATCAAAATATCGATATTTTCGTATTTTATTGCAAATAGAAATACAGTGGAAAGTAACCACAATTACCCTAGTTTATCTGAATAATGCCAACGTTGTGCGTAATATGGCACTGTACAACTGCAGAGCACGCTAGGTAGCCACTCAGTCCGCTGGCACATGTTGTTCAGTCATGCTGTCATATGGGTTATCGCAAGCGAAGTATGTGTGGAGCTACTTCACTTCCATAAAATCAAACGATGCGGTTTGTGACACGTGTAACAAAGCAGTGAGGTTCTGTGGTAATACCACAAACCTGATGAAACATCTACATATAAATCACAAGACAGAATATGACAACGTCTTTTCTAGGCGGTCAGATGAGGAGGAAAGGAGAGGAACAGGTGCTGCTAGGATGAGACAGACATCATATTCAGAGTCCTTGGGTACAGCAGGCAGGCACTATCCAGGTACAGAGGGAGAAAATGTGGCGATGGGGGTGTATTTTGGGGGCTTGGGTTTTTTGTGACAATGATAAAACAACGGAAAAAGGTTAAAAACACTTTCAGGGGAACCGGATTAGCATGTCACTAAACGTAGAAGTGTGAATGTTTTTTTAAGATGTTCAGGCAGACGTTTTAAGACATACATGCTCAGATGCTGTCAATAAATATGTAAGTTGGCTATTTTTTGTATGATAATTCTTCATCAATAAACAATAATCAAGAATAACCCATAATATGTCTCGTATTCAGTATGAAGTTACACTTTTAAGTACACTACTTGTTACTTTAATTTCCCAATCAGTCATTTTTGGCCAGTATCGGTATCGGATTGGTATCGCCGATACTCGCCTTCATTTTACTTGGTATCGGATCGGATAGGAAACCAGTGGTATCGCACATCACTACTCTTGAGTACTTTTGAAAGGTCTACTATTTACTCATACTTTGAGTAATATTTACAACAGATACTTTTACTCTATTCACACTACATTTTTAGGCAAGTAATGGTACTTTTACTTGAGTATGATTTTTTTCAGTACTCTTTCCACCACTGCTGATAAATTATGATTTCAAGGATGATTGGAAGGTCACCCATGCAGTACTTTCACTTTCATTTAATCAATAAAACAAAATATTTAATTATCATATGAATATCTGAACCATTCTCTGTGGATGAACTGTTAACTTTAATGACAAAGTGAAAGTGAAGAGGATAGTTGTGTTAGATGTATCTAATATTGATCCTTCATAACATCTACAATAGAAAACAGCTTCACTTTTGAACCTGATATCAGTAGCTGGAGGACATGTTTTATATATTGCCTAGAAAATCCGTGAGGTATAATAAACTTGAAAGGGTTTAGTAATAAAACACAAGGAAACCGTGATATGCTTTCAGTTAGGTTTAGTGTAAGTCATAACATCTTAATTAATTCCTGAGCTGTCATAAGAACAAATTAAATCCATGCAAACTTGATAAAAGTTAATACTTACACGGTGCCTCCAGCTGTTGCCATACTTAGAGACTGCAGATACTAAAAACGATCGTGATGATGTTGTAGAAAGAAAATAAAGTCCAAATCTGTTGATGGAGATCTAAAGTTTTAGTCATTTAATACCACATACATATCGTCAGTGATTAACATGCATGCTGAGCACACAGAACAGCAAGTTTAATAACATGTCTTAATCAAAATACGCTTTATTTGAAACATTTGTGACCTGAATTATGTTAATAATAAAAAGAAAATCACAATACCTATGAAAAGCAAGAAAGCTCCCCGGACAGACGCAGTTCACATGTACACAATCCCCGCCCACTGTCGGAAGTCGCGGGAAGATTTTTTGTCTTCTTGGAATTCTGGGAAATGTATTTTCTACCTTCACTCGCTTTAAGCGATCTGACTGCTCAAAAAACTACACTTACCAGCGCCACTTACCACACTTGTAAGTGTTGCGAGCTCACCGTGAAGACGGCTGGTCATATCTTATTTTCTGTAAGTGATATACAAATAATTGCTTTACAATCACAGGATTACTAGTCTAAACGAGAGTAACGTTTTAATTTACATAGTTTGGGTTTATTTTACCATTTAATGTTACGTCGATATAAAGTAGGGCCGTGCAATGTCGTATAGACAAAATAAAAGTCTGCTTTATTGTTGTCGCAAGATACATTGTAGTTGTTCAGAATTTCTATGATTGCAAAATTACACATCATTATAGGGTTGCAGATAGAAACACCGTAATAAAAGATGCATGTTGAAAGATCAGTGTTTAGATTTAGTGATATTTTGTATTGTGTGTATTATCATTATGTTGGACCTGTAATCGTTAGTGTTTGGGAAGTGTTTATTATTTTATTAACATTATTTAGATTTCTACATTTTTAATCAAACTTAAGTTCTAAAAAAAGTTAGAAATATGATCACATTATGAAGTAGTACATTTCTAAGTATATAATATGTATATATTTTTTTTCGATGTGGTCAATATACTGTTATTATAGTATTAATATGATTACATAGTAGTAGTGATTACAAAAGAATAATAATAAAACAATAACATTTTAAATAAAATGAAAGTACATTTAATGAAATGTCTATTAAGTGGGGTCAGTTTAGCCTATTATTATTATGATTACATGATTAAAACAATAAATAATTATAATAATAAAACATTAAAATTAAATAAAGAAAAATAAAAGTAGGGCAACACGGTGGCGCAGTGGGTAGCACTCTCGCCTCACAGCAAGAAGGTTGCTAGTTTGAGCCTCGGCTGGGCCAGTTGGCATTTCTGTGTAGAGCATGTTCTCCCCGCGTTCACGTGGGTTTCTTCCAGGTGCTCCGGTTTCCCCCACAAGTCCAAAGATATGTGTTACAGGTGAATTGGGTAAGCTAAATTGTCAGTAGTGTATGTGTGTGAACGAGAGTGTATGGGTGTTTCCCTTTGATGGGTGGCAGCTGGAAGGGCGTCCACTGCGTAAAACATATTCTGGATAAATTGGCGGTTCATTCCGCTGTGGCGACCCCAGATTAATAAAGGGACTAAGCCGAAAAGAAAATGAATGAATGAATGAAAAATAAAAGTAATAATACAAATATGATTATACAACAATTATAAATTATTTCATTTTGTCTTTCTTTATAGTTAAATTTACTTTATTGGCATGAAAAATGTTACAAATGTACTGCCAAAACTTTTGCAATGTTTACATATAAATAGATCATATACCAACTTTTACATAGTAGTTGTAGTGATTAAAATGTTTAATGATAAATAAAAGTATTATTGATAATATTCATATAATATAATCATAATATGATAATACAACAAAAATAAAAAATAAAAATTCCTTCTTTCTTTCTTATTATTTTATTATATATAAAATTATATGTATTACAATGTTTACATTTAAATAGATCATATAAAAACGATTACATAGTAGTAGTAAAAATTATAAAACGTTATAAATTATAAAAAATAAAAGCAATGATAATAAAAAATGATAATGCAACAATAATATATTTTTTTCTTTCCTTCTTTCTTGCTTTTCTTTCTTTTCTTCTTTCTTTTAATTCAATTCAAATTAGTTTATTGGCATGACAAGCGTATTATTGCAATGTTTACATTAAAAAATATTCATTCATTCATTTTCTTTTCGGCTTAGTCCCTTGAACCGCCAACTTATCCAGCACATGTTTTACACAGCGGATGCCCTTCCAGCTGCAACCTATCTCTGGGAAACATCCACACACACTCATTCACACACATACACTATGGACAATTTAGCCTACCCAATTCACCTATAGCGCATGTCTTTTGGACTGTGGGGGAAATGGGGGCACCCGGAGGAAACACAGGCCAACACGGGGAGAATATGCAAACTCCACAGAGAAATGCCAACTGACCCAGCCGAGGCTCGAATTAGCGACCTTCTTGCTGTGAGGCGACAGCACTACCTCCTGCGCCACTGCGTATTAAAAAGATTATATAAAAAACAATAACATAGTATTAGTGATAAAAAAATAATAATAACAAAAAAAACATAATAAAAATAAATAAATAAAAGTAATAATAATAAAAATATGATAATACAACAATAATAAAAAAAATCTTTCTTTTTTCTTTCTCTCGGTTAAATAAAATTCTGCTTTATTGGCATGATAAATGTATAGCAATTTTTACATTTAAAAAATTCATATAAAAACAATTACATAGTAGTGGTGATTAAAAAAAAATAAACATAATACAAATTCAAATTAAATTTAAAAAATCACATTAATTATACAATCATTTTCTTTCTTCCTTTCCTTCTCTTCAGAGATGGATTTCCCAGAAGGCTACAACCAGCTAGAGTTGCTGGATTCTCCTGATCACGTGATTCCCGTGGGAACGAGGAGCGGTTGGGCGGACGAGGAAGAAGGAGATGATGAGGATGAAGCCATCCACACAGAGGAGTGGTATCAGCAACAGGAGCTTCGTTTACAGGACACTCCTACTGAACTGATGTTATGGTCCGCTGAGAGGAACAGAGTAAGTGATCATTATTTACAGTATCAAATTCTGCTTTTGAAGGGCAACACATACATTTTTAAAAATAGCCTGAAAAATGATAATTTTTAATCATTTAATTGACAGTATTAGTAAAACTGTCAAAATTCTAACTTAATTCTTAGTAAATGAAGAGTTAGGCATTGTCAGTATAGCAATCTAGCTTTGTTTTGTTTTCTTCGACTTGCGCTTCAGGAGATCTGGAGATGCTTTCAAAGACATCCCTATTGTGCCGCAGCATTGGATCAGTGTGTGTATATATAATATTACATTTACACTCACCAGCCACTTTATTAGGTACACCTGTCCGACTGCTCATTAACGTAAATTTCTCATCAGCTAATCAGATGGCAGCAACTCAATACATTTAGGCATGTAGACATGGTCGAGACGATCTGCTGCAGTTCAAACCGAGCATCAGAATGGGGAAGAAAGGGGATTTAAGTGACTGAACTTAAAACATGGCCGTTGTTTTATGTTTGACTAAACCAAACATGGTCGTTGGTGTCAGTTGGGCTGGTCTGAGTGTTTCAGAAACTGCTGATCTACTGGGATTTTCACGCACAACCATCTCTAGGGTTTACAGAGAATGTTCTGAAAAAGATAAAATTTCCAGTGAGCCGCAGTTCTGTGGGTGCAAATCCTTTGTTGATGCCAGAGGTCAGAGGAGAATGGCCAGACTGGTTCCAGCTGATAGAAAGGCAACAGTAACTCAAATAACCACTTGTTACAACTGAGGTCTGCAGAAGAGCATCTCTGAACACACAACACGTCCAACCTTGAGGCAGATGGGCTACAGCAGCAGAAGACCACACCGGGTGCCACTCCTGTCAGCTAAGAACAGGAAACTGAGGCTACAATTTACACAGGCTCACCAAAACTGGACAATAGAAGATTGGAGAAACGTTGCCTGGTCTGATGAGTCTCCATTTCTGCTGCGACATTCGGATGGTTGGGTCAAAATTTAGCGTCAACAACATGAAAGCATGGATCCATCCTGCCTTGTATGAACAGTTCAGGCTGGTGGTGGTGGTGGTGTAATGGTGTGGGGGATATTTTCTTGGCATGCTTTGGGCCCATTAGTACCAATTAAGCATCGTGCCAACGCCACAGCCTTCCTGAGTATTGTTGCTCACCATGTCAATCTCTGAGGAATTTTCCAGTACCTTGTTGAATCTATGCCACGAAGGATTAAGGCAGTTCTAAAGGCAAAAGCGGGTCCAGCCCGGTACTAGTAAGGTGGACCTAATAAAATGGCCGGTTATTGTATATATACTAATTTGTTTCCTTCATACCATGTTTCCTGACTCGCTCCTCCAAAACACCCCAAAGTGGCTCAATAATATTTAGGTTTGGTGACTGTGCAGGCCATGGGAGATGTTCAACATCACATCTTAATGTCTAATCTTAAAGTCCGTGTGAACTGGAAGTTGCTGTGACTTTTATTTCATTTCATTGAAACAGAGTATTAAAAAAGGCGGGGCTTACTTTTGCGCATCATTCGCTCATAGCAAACTAATAGTAAGTGAGGGTGTAATATAATAATATTAATAATATACTGTTGCTATGGAAATCCTCAGGTTGACGTCAACAGTCGGACCGCCACTCCAAACACGGAAACGAATGTTCAGATTTTGATTGAAGATTACCAAAACAAACGTCTTTTTCAGCAGCTTAACTTGCACAGATTAATTTTTCACCTTAAGAATAACAGTGTGAGCTAGCAAAATAAACTTTGGCATTTTTGATTTCACACAGACTTTAAGCCTTAAATCTGTAAGCTGGTCAATAGTATCAGTTACTATTCTCCTCAGTTGCTTTTTTGCCATTTTGGGTAGCCATATTTGAAGATACTCACCGTAGAAATAAAGTATTGATGCATTTTCTGTTTTCTCATCCACAGTTTGCAACAGTAAAACGTCTCATTGCGTTGGACCCAACGCTAGTCAACTGTCATGATAGCGACGGCTACACCCCTCTGCACCGCGCTGCCTACAGTGGCCATCATGACGTGGCGTCTGCTCTTTTAAAAGCCGGAGCGAATCTCCACGCGAGAACAGCCGACGATTGGATGCCGCTACATAGTGCCTGTCGCTGGGGTCACGCTAACGTAGCGTCTCTTCTTTTGCAGTGGGGGTCAGAGGTCAATGCTATGACAGCAGGTCGACTCACAGCACTACAGCTGGCAGCTGGAAACGCAGCCGCTGGGAAAACCATTGAGCTTTTACTGTCACAGCGCACCCTACAGGCAGGACTGAAAAACAGCGCGGGAGAGACGGCATACGACATCGCACACCGCACAAGTGAACATCACAGGCTGTTCGAGATCGCAGAGCCGTGTAATAACGTATATTGATATATTATCGTTAGCTTAGCATTAAACTTTTGACATGACATATTGATGTATAAACTTTGTGACATTGCTTAAGTTAACAAAATTTGATTTATTTTATTTTTTTTCGCGTTCGCAGTCTTGTGATAACATATATTGACATACAGTGCTCCGCTTAATTGACTACACCCCCTTTTGAAAATGAATATGTTTATCTATTTCTCAGTGAATATAGACAATTTTTGGTGCATTTTAGGGCTAAAATGGTGTCCTGGAAAAAAGTCCCTCAATCTGCCCTTATGATCATGGCCCCCGAATCGTCCCCATCCACCTAATTGGCTCTATCACTGTCTCTTCACTCCACCGTTGGCTGGTGTGTGGTGAGTGCACTGTTGCTGTTGTTCTGTGGCTGCCGTCGCATGATCCAAGTGGATGCTGCACACTGGTGGTGCTGTGGAGAGACCCCCTCATGATTGTGAAGCGCTTTGGGTGTATGACCATACATAATAAATGCGCTATATAAATACACATTACATTACTATAGGGGGAAATAGGACCATCTTAACTTTGGTTTCATGTCAACTTTCAGTTTTATTGATGTTGCTAGGTATTAATAACCCTACAGTATGTGACAGATATTCATTCATTCATTTTCTTTTCGGCTTAGTCCCTTTATTAATCTGGGGTCGCCACAGCGGAATGAACCGCCGACTTATCCAGCATATGTTTTAGGCAGCGGATGCCCTTTCAGCTGCAACCCATCACTGGGAAACACCCATACACACTCATTCACACTCATACACTATAGACATTTTAGCTCACCCAAAGCACATGTCTTTGGACTTGTGGGGGGAACCCGGAGCACCCGGAGGAAACCCACGCCAACATGGGGAGAACATGCAAACTTCACACAGTAATGCCAACTGACCCAACCAAGGCTCAAACCAGTGACTTTCTTGCTGTGAGGTGATCGTGCTTCCCACTGCGCCACCATGACAGATATTTATAACGTATTATACATGTAAATGCTGTAAAGCTGACATTTTCTGAAGATGTTTGTTATTGAAGACGTTTGGAGTATATGAAGCTAGTGTTTACATCGAGTTACCGTGTGGTCGTAATGTGAAATATTGATCATAATGTGATGTTATAATTATCTAAGTGGAAATACAATAAAGTTACGCCAGTTTACAATGATTATTAGATCACTTTGTTTAAATCATACACAAATATTACTCTGACAATGGAGCAAAGGCTGTACTTTCCTTTTTGAATGCAGTTTGGCAAATAATAAAGCGAAAACCACCACATGATCAAATAATGTGGAATGTGTGCTTATACACATGGAGTAAGGTATAATTATGGTTAAGGGTGGGAACCCATTGAGTTCTGGAACAGCTAAAAATGGCTACCGAGAGAGGAAGTGTAACACGTGTAGTTACTCTGGGATCTACCGTGTTGCTATTCGACTGTAAAATGTAAGTTGTTTTCTTACTTAAATGTTAATTTATTAAGTTAATGAATATTATTTCTCTTTTCTTGCAACTAAACTGTTTTTCCAAAACATTTTAAATAACCATTTTGCATGTAAGTCTGTCTCATTATGCTTTCTTTATGACAATATAAGCCTGGTTGCTGCTTTCTCATTGGCTGTAGGTAATCGCCGATGTTATTTTCAATCAGAACACATTTCACATGGCATGATTTAGGCTGCATTTACACTGCAGATCTTGATGGTCAATTCCGATTTTGTGGCTGTATCTGATTTTTTTGATGACCTGCTTACATCATCTTTTAAAACATCATCGTATCCGATTGTCTGTATTTACGCAGCACTCGGCGAAGGCGCAATGAGCAGGAAAAAAAGAGCGGGCGCTGACTGACAGCTGATAATAAAAGAACACTCTGTTCTCCATTTCAGTATTTAATGTGTTCGCAGGGTTTATTTTTTATTTTTTTATTCCTTTTGATAGGTTGTTTTGACAGAAAAGTTCTTGTTTTAATCTAGACCTTTTTTAAACCAGTAGGCATCTTAATTGTAATGTCCATGGAGGGATGTATGCAACAGTTTTATATTGGCTTATATTAGTTACGTGACGGATGTTGATCTCTCTTTCTCGTTAAACATTATTAAATACATATGCTACATGACAATATAAAAGCTTTTTTAGTCCTCCTGTATGAGATTTAAGGTTTGGGACTCTGCTGAAGTCTCTTCCAAAATAAAAGCGTCACAGTTGACGTCATTCGCTATGGTTTTTAACTTAAAAATCCAGCCTGATCTCACGATAAAACGTAAGTATTTTACGTTTTGTCAGTTTAGTGGCTAATTCGTCCGAATTTGTTCGAGTTCGGTCGTACAAAAATGTACGGTTTTAAAAAGGAGGCGTGGCACCCAACTGTCATTGGGGGATGAGCAAATCGTACTAATTTGTACGAATTAGATCGTACGAATTCATACAAATTGCTGTGAGAGTGCATTTGGAAAATCTACCAGCTTGCACTGCAGACACGCGGGAACAGATCTGATTCATATTGGATCAATTTCCACATATGAACAAGGCCTGAATATAATTTGAATAAATCAGAATCCATGTGACTTTTTTCCTGCTTACACGAACATGGGCCGTATCCAATCTGTGCCACATGGGAGAAAAAAATCTGAATTGAGTCACTTGAAATATGCAGTGTAAATGCAGCCTTTGAATCGCTGACAGCTCCAAATATTTAGCACGCCAAATTTCTCATGCTGAGTTCAGACTGCATGATTTTAGCCTCACTTCTGACTTACCGACAAATGAAGAGTGGTCTGGCTGCAGACCTGGTGCAGTGCATCCAATGCTTTTTGATGCGCTCACCTAACCCCACCCCTCACAGTGACGCCACTAGCTCTATTGAGTGCATTGCATCACTGAGATATGCAGTCTCAGCTTGCATCATCAAGGCTGCGTCCAGATACTATTGGACAAATGCATGAAATCACAGGCAAATTGGTGCTCGTTCGCTTGAGTAACAAGCACACAGTGTGAACTATCAAAGACGAGATCTGAAATAATCATCGATGAGTCGCAGACACCCGTCAAGATATTTGGCATGCGGAATATCTGGAGCTGTCGGCGATTCAAATTCATGCTGTGTGAAATGTGTTCCGATTGAAAATAACATCGGCGATTACCTACAGCCAATGAGAGAGCAGATGACATACAGTAGGTGAGAGTTTAAAATGGCCTTTAACGCCGGAGCATGTACCGCCGCCGCTCTGAAGGAAAAACTTTTTTTAGTATGACCAGTTTGCGACTATGCCGCCAGGTGATGTTTGTGGGTGTTGTAGTGCTGTCCCATTTTTTAGGGGTAAAATTTGAAACCCATCCCCTTCCTTCTGTTTCAAGGCGTCGTGGTAGGGGCAGGGCTTAATTTATGCTGGAACAAGCCGGATCTGGATCTGGCACCTTATTTTACCTATCCCCCTCCTCACACGCACCACCCCCCACCCATTCTTGATTTTCTTTGCGACTCCCCAACCCTCTTTACTTTTGCCCGCAACACCCCCGGAATCAACCAGAAGTCTGGGAACCTGCCCAAACATCAATAAATACTGGTGGTCTGGTGGGGTGGTAAAATTGGGATTGGGCCTAAAAAGTTTAGATTACTTGGTGATAACCTACACAATCATGCCAGAAGTTTTATTATTATTATAAGTTTTACAGTGACAATACAGTTACAGTGGTGAAGAGCAGATTTTTTCCAACTTGGTTGATTGGTGACAAAAGTTAAACAGTAAAACTTGAAGAAGAAAAAAATAGATCCAGAACTGCTGTAAGAAATTAGGAAGATAATGCTGACTCGCAGGGGGAGTATCACAATGGAGTATCAGTCAAAACACTTGAAACAAGATCCATTTTGTTGGATTTTATTCACCAATGCCAGTACATAACTCTTCACATGTGGTATCAGACTGTTTAGTTGAACGCAGTCACAACAACATATGAGGAGTCCAGAGCAGTGAAAGGCCAGTGCATACTGCCACTCACTCTCTGAAGCTACACTATTTAAAAGGGGCTGATGATTGGAGTGATGAGGTGCAGCTGTGAACAATGTGGTAGGCCTTCAATGCGTGCATCAGAGAGGTTCAAGAAATAGTGGGCAGGGCTTCAGGGAGCATGTCACAAAGATTTTCTATAACTGCTGTTGTCTTTTTCTAAGACACTTCTTTCCACATTTTCACTTTTTCACACATAACATTAGTCTTGTTTTTGAATCTGCCACTATGCTGACACACAGGCATTCATAGCTCCGCCCCTTTAAAAAAAAGCACAATCTCATTTAAATTTAAAGCGGCAGTCATAAAAACAGCACATTTTGGATCAAAGCCCAAAAAGGTCAGTTTCAGAGAGTAATAAAGCATTATTTGTGTGGTATTTTGAGCAGAAACTTAACACACAAACACACACACACACACACACACTCAAGACATCAGAGACTTATTTTATATCTTGTAAAAAATGGCATAATAGGGCCACTGTAAAAGCGTCTTGCTGAAAAAGTTGTGAAATAATTTTATTTGAATTATTAAAATAAGGCATCAATAGTTTGAATAGTTGGAAGTTGCTTTGTCTGTCTGCTGTACTGCAGCCGATGTTTCTCTCACACTCAAAGTTTTGTTCCCATTTCAAGGCTGTTGGAGCTTGCTGAAGCAGCATGTCTGGGCAGGAGATGTGTGTGTGTGTTTGTGTGTGTGTGTGTGTGTGTGTGTGTGTGTGTGTGTGTGTGTGTGTGTGTGTGTGAAGAGTTTTACTGGCATGTTAAGACAGATGCAACTTATTGCACGTCATTAATGCTCATGCGCAAAACATATTTACAAGCTGCTCCAGACCTCTGTCCTTGATTGACAAACTTTTCCCTGTTTAAGGACTTTTCAGCACCCGAAATAGCCCGTCTGCATTTCTAACACTGAGAGCAACCATACAAGAAACAGAAAGCGAGGAACTAAAGAGGTAGGATATTTTTTTTATTTTATGAGACAGAGGAGACTGACGAAACAACAGAGTAGAAACAGATTGATTGACAAAAAATATTGAGTCTTAACATTCATATTGTAGTGTTTTATGTACAGAACAGTGTGCAATGTAAAAAAAAATGATTTTCTCACTTAAGGTTTCTGTCTTTTCTAGTCAAACTTTTGAAGAATTCTTAAATCAAGAAGCATTTTTAATGTAGACAAAAGAAATATATAGATCTTTATTCCGAAATAAGTCAAAATCAAGTGAGTTTTTTCCTTAAACAAACAAAATAATCTTATTTCAAACCAAATACATGGTTATTATGCTTATCCTCATTGGCAGATTTTTTTTGTGGCACTGTACAATAAGCTGGCGCTGGTTAATGTATTTACTAATATGAACAAACAATAAACAATAGAATTTATAATTATTATTCATCAGTGCTAACCACTACGCCACCGTTCCGGCCAATTACATAATTAAAATTGAATTTAAATTACATTTTCAATTACTGTGTCAGAAAAGTAACTGGGTTACTCAATAAGCTATTAAATGACTTGACTCAACACAACCTAAAATTCAACACATAAATGCATTATAAATCTCAACGCCTCATAGACAACAAATTAAACTTGAAGATGACTTAAATCAGGGGTGTCCAAACTCGGTCCTGGAGGGCTGTTGTCTTGCAGATTTTAGCTTTAACTTTCCTCAACACACCTGCAAGGATGTTTTTAGAAAGGCTAGTAAAGCTGCGGTCACATTAGAGTTTGAGCTTGCGAAATTCTGTTGTACGGCGCTGCGAAAAGGGGCGGGATTAAACAAGATGGTTACACATTAAAAAAAGCGAGCGATTGCTCAATGTTTTAAATTTCTGTCTAGAGAGGTCATGTTTTGATACTTGATTTGTCTCACGCAGTCAAGTAATGGGATTTCGCAGGTCAGAGTTCACCAAGAAACTCGATGCATGACCTTGAGTTTCCGGTCTGACGCATTCGTATGCGTATAAATGGAAGTCTATGGGGAGAAAAGTACAGTGTGACCGCAGCCTAGAGCTTGATTAGCTAGTCCATGTGTGTCTGATTGGAGTTGGAACTAAACTTTCCAGGACACCGGCCCTCCAGGTCTGAGTTTGGACACCCCTGACTTAAATCAGAGCTAAAGATGATATTTTATGATTAAAATCTTTAAATCTTATGATTTTAATTTAAATCTTTATTTAAAAATACAACACTTTAAGAATAATAAGCGTTATATGTATCAAAACACAAAACATTTCAAAGCAATGACCCAATATTACATGCATACCATATATTGACGCAGATTTCTGACTAATTTCATTGTGTCTCAGGTATGTTTAGTCTATTTGATCAATGAATTACTCTGCTTTTCTTAAAGGGGGAAAGTGGACCCCCTATGATATCATATTTTAAACTTTAGTTGATGTGTAATGTAGCTGTGTGAACATATAAAACATCTCTGAATGTAAGACGCTCAAAGTTCAAAAGGGAGACTTGGGCTTTTACAGAGTTAGCTTAGCAAAGCCTACAGTAAACGAAGTTTGGGGACTACAAAATAATACATCTGGGCTAGTGAGAACACAAACACTTCAGGTTATGTGCATTCACCTCGTGTGGTGAAGGTTTGTAACCACTGGCTAGAGGCGCTGTAATGTTATAGCAGAGAAAGCTAAAATGCTGTCCAAACACTGCTATTCAAGTGCTCCACAGAGCTTCTTCTGGTTCTGTATTTGGACTTCCAAAGGACACGACACAAAGAGAGAAGTGCTTACAGTTTAATTTAATTATGTTCCAGAGAATTAAATTTTTTATAGCTCTAGCATTTGACAATTAAGAACTTCTAGAATTTCTCCCATTCAGTGCTCGAATCAGCTAAAAATTCCCCAAAGAAGTAGCAGCTCCCACCATAATAGAAAAAGCTGTGGATTGTGAGCCACAACCTGTAAGTGTTTTTTTTTTTGTTAAAATTGATCTATGACATGCACAGTTTCTAGCGTTAATGGTATGTTGTAGCGAGGACGTAAACAAGGATGTAAACAACGGGAAATGCTGTTTGGCACCGTTAACAATTTAGCTACAAATTCATATTAATCAGTGAAACTGCTGTAAACACTTCCAATCTTCACCAGCGCTGCAGTGTCTCTCTATGCGGACGCTTTCCGTGCGTTCTACATAATGACAAATAACACTTGTCAGATCCGCAAATTGGAGCACATTATGCTAGCTGACCAATCAGAGCCTCTTGAAGGCGAGCCTTTCGGAGGAACTAGGAAATATAACAGTGGTTTTCATGTTAGCTGAGTAGCTGTATATAATCAAAGTAAGGTATATATAAAAATAACGTGATTTATTACATATGAAGCATGAGCACACATCCGCTTGTTAAGTCGTGACGTATCGGTGATGTATGAAATACTGTTTCAGGGTCCATGCCGCGAAAATATTTGTTTATGACCACTTTTTAGTCATCCCTGCTGAAAAATCCAGCTTAAACTAGCCTAAGATGGTTGGCTGGTTTTAGCTGGTCGACCAGCCTGGTTTCAGAGGGGTTTTAGCCATTTCCAGGCTGATTTCCAGCCTGGTCTTAGCTGTTCAGGCTGGGAGTTGACCAGCTAAAACCAGCTTGACCAGCCAAAACCAGC
>CAIGQZ010001199.1:3375308-3418962 GCA_903798205.1 Danio tinwini | reverse complement strand
ATATATGATTTTCAAAAGTAACACATCGCTTTGTAAACGTTTATTACTACCATTTGATGAGTCTCCCCATATTAATATAGTGCTTGGACCTGGAAGCCGCTTCGTGTGATGTCACACTTAACAAGCGGATTGCTTTGCACCCCATAAACAACCAAGCCTTAAAAATACACTCTAGACCACCCCTTTAACTGATTGATCCAGAACTGTTGAATTTTTAATAAAGTACTTTATTAACTGTAATTAAATGATCTGAAAATGAAAAGTAATGCATAACTTTACTTTTTCTGCTGAAACGTAATCTAATTACAATAAATAGTTACTTTTTGACTAATTACACCCAACACTGCAGGTAAGGAAGGATGAGTAAACGATGACAGAACTTTTAGTTTTGGGTGAACTAACCCTTTAACCGGCGCTAGGACCCAGCAGCGCGCGTCGATTAGCGGTTCGAGCACACACACACACACACACACAGAGAGAGAGAGAGAGACATACACCACACATTCCTGCCATACCACAGTGAATGGACACGATTGTTGCCAGTCAGTCGAATATTTTGAGAAGCGGTGCTCGGGTCAGCTCCAGCAAGTTTGGGGAAATATTCTTACAAAGCACTCTTCTGACAGTAATCCGAGTCCAGATCTCGGTGGGTAAAAGCAACGTGACGACAGAAATGTGCTAACTTCTGTTTTTGTTTACTTAAGTTTGCTTTGCGGATTCAGTGTTGCTGATGAGGTGATTAATGTAACGTGACTCGTGTTTACCGGAGTGTAGAAATCTGCATGTGCAAAGTTACTAAAACAATAATATTCCAAATGTTATGCATTACTTAGCAAAGTGATATGTTAAGATTTTTGGTGTATGAATTATTGAATATGGTGTCTACAGGCTTTAATAACTGCTTTGTTGTTGTTGTTTTTTAATGGATGACTTGAATGAACAACATTAGCTTTACTTAATTGACTGGGAGCAATGTTGTTCTTTGGCTGCTAATATGATTTCCTTAATCAGAATGGCCAAATATTTCTTTAACACAATGATATTAAGAGTGTTAAAGTACTAATATGCGAATGTAAAACCAACTTTACCCCATTATGTCTTGTTTTATGCTGTAGTCTGCATTTAGCGTGGGCTTTAAATAACTGGCTACGTAATGCTGAAGTTCATCAGCTAGTGTTTCTATTTTGGGATGTTTTTACTCCTCATGTCACTTTGCTGGCATTATGTTGTTGTATTTATTTATTTTGCACATTTGTTTGCTTTTTTATATACAGGTTTGTGCCCAAAAAAATAGAATATGGAGGAAAAGTCGATTTATTTCAATAATTTGTTTAAAAAAATGAAACTTGTGTGTTATATTAGTTCACTACACACAAAGTGAAATATTTCAAGCCTTGATTTGATTCAATTTTAATGGTTATGGATTAAAGATGACAAAAACCCAAATCCAGTATTTCACAAAACTAATATTTCATGTGACCAATAAAAAAGGATCTTAAACGCGTGTCAGCCTTCTGAAAAGTGTGTTAATGTACTGTATTATGTCCTCAGTACTTTGTTGGGCTGCCTTTTGCACTAATTACAGCACCAAAGCGGTGTGGCATGGAGGTGATCAGCCTTTGACACAGTTGAGGTGTTATGGCTTAAGTTGCATTGATATCAGCCTTCAGCTTGTCTGCATTTCGGGGTTTCTTTTCCCTCATCTTCCTCTTGACAATAGTCCATAGATTTTCAATGTGTTTACCGGGTACAGGTAATTATCTTAGACAAACACAGAATGCCCAACGCTTCAATGCTTTGTCATTTTTTCCATATGAGAATGAAATGGTTGATGGTTGCCTACAAGCTACGAACCCCTCACCCCCTGGTCTGCGATAAAATTGTCAAGCGTTGGCCGATTAAAAAGGCTGAGGACCACTGATCTAGATCTTTTGTAGCATTATTTAATTATTTGCATCTCATTTATTTGCAGATAACATCATCCCAAGTACGTATCCGTACCCTGCTGCAGCAGATATGCACGGTTCTGAGGAGAGTGTGCCTGGAACCGTGCTTCAGAGGCTTATGCAAGAACATCTGAGATACACAACAAGTGGAAATGGTGGAGGGGTAGAAAACGACATTTGTCAGGTGCCAAGCAGCCCCACATCCACAGAGAACCTATTCCTGCAAAAAGAGGGTAAAGTAGCATATTCATATCAGCTTATGCCCTTGCACTTTCAGTCAAGACAGGAACCACAAGGTCAGGAGCATCAAGTGGACAGCAGCACCATGGAAAAAACTGTTGGTGTTGGTGCATGTAGAGCTGACCCATCTTTGCCTGAGTTTGACCTGGTGGAGCCTCCATCTTATGTGGAGGCTAAAATACAATCTCAACAGTATAAAGGACAGCAAAGTCTGATGGATCCTCTGTTTCAAACCCGCAACTACCAGACTCTTCAAGATCTAGATAACCTTTCAAACAATCCACAACAAACTCAGAACCAAGTCTTTTATAAGGAAACCCCTAAAAACCTTGTCCACCAAAGTCAGCAGCAACACAACCAGCCGTCAGCGATGCCTGAAAGTCCGACAGACTCACATTCCCATTTGCCATCACTTTCTAACCAGTGTTTACTCTCCTCCCCTGCTTCACTTTCATCCTCGTCCACTTCTCTCTCAACAGTTCCTATGAAGAACCTTGTGGAAAGTCAAACATGGGTTCAACAAGGATTCAATGATGATGCGTCTCTTTGGGATGAAGGTGTGGTAGATTTGAACCAGAGTCACGTTCACTCACCGAGTGAAAGAATCATGCAACTCAGGCTAGAATACAGTGGTGCAAAGCAAAGCATCGGATCTTTCAATTCACCTTGCACAGGAGACACTGTTCATTTTGGGGCTGATAGTACAGCAGATTCGCTTTCATCAACTAGTAAGACCTCAAATAGTCCACAGTGGACTTTGGATCAAAGAGGTCCTCCTCCAGAATATCCCTTCAAGTTTAAGTTACAAACTGTGCGTTCGCCAATGTTAGACTCAAACTCTTCATCTCCGGAACAGACACAAATCTTCAGTGATACTTTGACAGCAGCCGTGATGGAGACAGTGCCACAGAGAGGAATAGAAAGGTAATAAAAACAGTCATGTACATGTTTATTTCTGTGCCACTAGCACATAGACTGTAAGGGTGCTTTCACGCTTGGTTCAATTGCCTGGATTATACCCAAGTTCGATTGTCCCCCCCTTGCCACCTCTTCAGTTGGTTTGTGTTCACACCGTCTTTTTTCCTTCTGAACCAGTCACGCTTGCGCCATCGAGCTGCTGTTTTGTTTACGGCTGTTGCTAGGTGACGATCGCGAAAGCAAAGCGCCAAAATGGAAAGACATCTGCACATCGTGGTCATTCTGCTTTTACTGATTCTTTTGGTTTTGGACATCCGAAAGCGACTCGCGTCTATCTGCCACAAAAATATTATAAACGTTCAGAGCATAATTCGATGTTTGCAGAAGCTGTTTTTGGAGGAGACAAGCAGACATTATCACTGTGTTTGCCCTGGCTCAGTCCTGCTTGTTACCAAGGTACAATACTTGACATACACACACACACACACACACACGTGTGTTATGAAAACGATAGTTTGTTGTACTGTTGGCGGTTTACTTCCGTTATTTGGTACGATTGCATTCATATCAGAAGTGTAGTGGACCAGAGTTTGCGTACCCCAGACCATCTCTTCCACGCGGACACGGGTACGGTTCAGAAGTTCAGACTGTTCAGAAGACACGTTCACACTAGCTAAACGTTCCGTACTCTGATGTCAAACGAACCTGGTTGCGGACCAAAAGTGCTAGTGTGAAAGCACCCTAAAAAATATGGACGTAGTATCTGTGACGTCACCCATAGGTTTCTGAAGAGTGCATAAGAAGCTACAAGTAGGCGTGGCCAACCGTAGCCATTTTGTTTGCTCGTCATCGCGCCGACTTGGGGATACCAAAAAAAGGCAAAGAAGCAGAGCTACAGATGCCTGCTGTCATTTTGCTTAGAAAAGCTTTTCTTTGGAAGAAACGCTAATGCCTGTTTTACACCGCAAGCGTCAGCAGCGCATGTTTTTTCGGCGTCCATTTTAACAGATTAGAGCTTTCATACCACATGCAGAAGCAGCACGTCAGCGCGAGGCGGGAGCAACGCTGAGGCAGCAGTGCCTCGATACTTTCGGCTCTGGGTCTATTTTTGCTGCGCTCCTCATGCTCAATTAAAGTGACAATGCATTGATAATGACCAAAACACATTGAATGACAGTAAAGAGTAGCAGTTTTACCCAATAAATGCGTCAATAATAACAACTGATATCAATCAAATGAACTTAAAAGATTAAAAACTGCAACAAATATTTATTTAGCAAACCAAATGTAAAACAATTTTAGTATTACTTTTGCTTAAGTTACAAACTAGTGTTAAAGGGGAGGGGAAGTAGAAGTGGCCACTTTAAGACTGCTATTTACTGGAGTTGTAGTCCATAGCAAAGTGTATTGTGGGTAGTGCAGTTCGACATGCATGCTGGATGATGTGAGCTTGCTGTGTGCTGTGCAGTTGAAGCAGAGGAAGAAAGTCGTCATTGTTTTATGTTCACTCAAGTTATTCCACCCGGGAGCTGTTTGCACTGTGAACCTGACAACATGAAAATAAGTAAAAGAAGGGCATGCACTGATTACTTCTGTCCGACTCATCCTTTGCACGAGCATGAATTAACGAGCTGTTACTCTGCCGCTGGACATCGCTGAAGGGGAGAAAGTAACACTAGTTTGATCATGTATAAATATCATTATAACTATATTGTATAAATATTATAACTAGGCCTGCAACATCCTGACTATCAAAAACAAAATGACATGATATCACAGGCGATTGTCTTCTGAATGCACCTGACATGAATGACACTCATAGAGCTTGAGAAGCATACAGTGCTCTAGGATCTTTATAATTTGTATCTAAAGTAAAAAAATTGTATTTATATATATATATATATATATATAGAGAGAGAGAGAGAGAGAGAGAGAGATAGTTTACTAGATAGAATAGACAGAGATAGATTGATCTGTGCAGCAGCTGCTGAAGAACTGCATGCTGCAGACAGAGCTGGTGTAAAAGGTAAACGCCTGCGTGCTGCTTCTGCTCTCCATGCGCGCTGTTCACGCCCTGCTTTCGCTTGCGGTGTGAAACAGGCGTAATACTTCATTACCTGCGATTCGTTTGTGTTCTGACCACATGTGCTTGGTTGTAAACTATATCAATAAAATGTTTAGACTTTTAAAAACACTGTTATAATACATTGAGCCACTAAGCATTGTTTTTATGACATTTTTCTACAGGAGAACAAATGCAAATTACTCCCAAACACTTCAGATATAGTCTGTGTTAGTAAATACAAGGCTATTGATGAAATCCAGGCATAACACTGTATGACAGCGCTTCAGATGACTGTTTTATAGCCAACAGCTAATCAATCTGTCAGATTCTGGAGTGCATTACAGGTCTAAAGAACATTATAAATGATCTTAAATAAAACAAATACATTTATAGAGATGTTATATAAATATATAATTTCACTCACCTGGGAAACGGAGGCCATGTGACTGGTTTGTGAACACAATTAAGTGCACACAGCATGCCATATCATCTGATAATTGCAGGAAATAATTCCAAAAGGCATCTGACTGTGTAAAGCCACATAAAACAACACAAAAATATGATGTATATGCCGAGCTCAGCGACTAATTAGCCGGAATCAGCTGAGGTGATGAGACGGCGACAGGAGAGACCTAGCTGTCACTCAAGTGGCCACGCCCTTAATTATGCATAATTATGACTTAATAAAAACAAAATGGATGAGTTATAAAAAAATTCACCCCTTTGCAGTTGTCATGAAGGGTAATATTAGCTATAAACACCAAAATTGTTTTTTTTACTAGGCTGTAAACAGCTTTTTTTCTGCTGTAAAGTCAGACATTTTAACATTGGGCTCTAAAGAAATGTGCTCTATTAGCAGAATTTCATTTTCAGTTACTTCTGTATTAGCTTCATGAGGGAGAGCAGGAGGTTGCTGCTTGCACTAGCGGCACTAATTGAAACTGCTAAATTGAGGTTTTCCAAATTCCCAACTATTATTGAGAGTAGCATCTATATTCTTCATTGCATAGTTTTGGAAATGAAAGTATATATGTAGACACACAATGCTAAACAAATAATGCTAATGAACCATAAACCAGTTACAGGCTTATATTTATTTATGAAGAGTGTTAGCACATTCTCGTCCTCCTTTTTTACTCTTACTCTCTTTTTGTATTTTAGACAATATCCTTCAACTTCACATCTCCAGACACAGACCAGCACTGTGACCTCACAGGCTTCTCAGCAACATTATCAGGCTGTATCTCTATCTCAGTCCCTGGCATTTCCTCCACCTCAGACTGGATCTGTGACACAAGGACTGTCGACTTGTGTGGCTCCTTTCAGACAGCCTTTCCAGGGGGAAACGTTGGCTATCATCAGCCATGCCAAGCCCATCCTGGAGAGCTTAAAAGACGAGAACCAAAGCCTTAAACTAGAACTTCACAAGCAAAACGGGAAGGCCAGCAAACTACAGCAGGTACTTGCCTGTTCACTTGTCAGTCTAACTTTATATCTTAATTACAGTATAGTTACTGCCTAGGAAGTAGTTTATAAAAAAACATTTAAGGTGAGCTATTATGCCCCTTTTTACAAGATGTACAATAAGTTTCTGAGGCGCCGTTTACACTAATACATTTTAGTTTTAAAATGCATACGTTTTGCTAAGGTTACGCCATCTGTCCACACTACGCCGGAGTTTTCAAGCCCTGAAAACTAAGCGTTTTGGAAACGCTGGAGAGGCCGTTTTCCTTTTTAAACGCTGCTGCTCCGTCTCAGTGTAGATGGGGGAAAACGTTCGCCTATATGATTGGGGCTTTTCCTCAATATTAAGTAGTAGGGGTGTGACGTGACGCTTACCCCATGAGACGAGACACGAGATTGGGTTCACAAGAACGAGATGAGATTTTTAATAAATCTTTAATGATGAAATACATGAATGGAAAATATTTTATTCAACTGAAAAAAACCTTTTTTAAATCAACTTGTAATGAAAGTTATTTTACATTTATTTTAATGAATTCTATGCAGTAAAGGACATGCAAACACTGATAAATATTTGCTAATATATGATTGGAAAATATATTTTTATTCAACTGAAAAATGGAAGAAAAAAATCACATAATGCAAAACAATTTAGGTGTTTTTTAAAATCAACTTGTAATGAATGTTATTTTACATTTATTTTATTGAATAATGCCATAAATGACATGCAAACACTGCTAAATATTTTGCTATAAACTCAACTGGCTTCTCCCCTGTACAGTTTCACACGAGAATCGAACTCTTTTCCACAAATTTCGGCGTCAGCTTCAGTGTTTTTTCTGGACAGCATAAACTTGAAGCGTGTTTGGTGATGATGATGATGATGACGGGTGTGTGTGTGTGTGTCCAGGAGTTCATTGTGTGTGTGTGCGGCGCGCGCACTCAGAGGAGATGTGTGTGTGTCTTGTGGTCCTTTACTGACTCGATGGGTGCAGAAAATGGTGTCAAACAGCTGTGTGTGTGTATGGCTTATCCTGTCGCAAAATGCAGCTAAAAGTCCTACACAACGATAATAGTTTGATTACCGTGTTTACATGTCTGTACTGCACTTCAATAATACGACTGAAATAGGAATACTCCACGTCCAACTCGATTTGTGTTTACAACGATTATGGCTTTAAGCATATCTAAAGTGCTATTCAATCGCATGGTATGAGCCGTGGTTAATGTGTGTGGCTGATGTAGAACTCTGAGCGGTTACATCACACTTACCCACCCAAGCAAACGAGTAACACGAAACTCAAGGCCAGCCTGCATTGCCAGGTGTGTGCAAAGCACTTGATGTGCGGTTCAAATCCAATCCGGTGTCCCAATATTCAGTGCTAAATTCACCCTCACGCTCCATCATAACATCACGAGACAACTTTTCACCTCAACGAGAAATATCGTCGCGATTTAGTCTCGCAAGATCTCGTAGCCCGAGATCTTGTCACACCCTTATTAAGTAGCCTACACACAGTTCAGTCTTCATCCTCTCCTTGTAAATTCCGACTTTGCAAGTTTGATATGGAAAACAAACTCCTGAGTGTGTACTTTATAAAGTCATTCACATCACCCTGGCTATGCTGTTTCACTTAACAATAACATGAAAACATGACATAAGGAACTGCCTATTTTCACAGACATCAAAAATGTTGAGGCGTCGTGTAGTTGCATAATATGACCGGCATCTTCATGTATATTTATAACAAAAATGAGCCTATAACATTACTGCCTCCTTTCATTTTATTGAAACCCTGTCTCTTTCATTGAATATCAGTTATAATAATTAATAATGACCATTATAAAAGTATAACGCACAATAAGTTTATACAATAGAGAAAATAAAGGCAAGCAATCAGTCAGATGTGCAGAATCGGTGTCCGCAGTTACATTAATTAAGATATTACCCTAACTTGCGTTTGCGCCCGGCCAAATCACCTTACCTGAGAACAATAATAGATTCAAAAGACCAAAGTCGGGGAATATGTAGCTAGATATAGACAACAGGTTTCGTCTGGTGCAGATCAGGTTTCGTCTGGTGCAAACAGCCAAAATTGCTCATCACTGCGTATCTCGTCATAAAGCGTGTTGATAGGACATGCGTTTACAATGTAACCTGCTCACCTAATGTTTACGCTCGTAATATTTATATCATTTATTAATTAATAACCTCATGTGGAACTGAATCTGTCTAATTTCGATGTCTGATACTGTTCATCAGAGGTTGCATTTTCGATCTACGACGCATGCTTTCAGAGTCTTTTTGAATGAATGAATGAAATACGCTGTTTTCCAACAAGGCAACCCGGAGTGCTGAAATATAATTGGCTAAACTGGCATTGTGCAGGTTAAATTTACCTAAACAAAGCAGTGTTCTGGCACGGAGAAACCATTTTCAAAGAAGAATATCTGACTTCAGCATTGTTTTTCAGTTAAACAAGTATGTTCACTTGGGATGTTTCTTAAATATCTGCACATATATTATGGTATTTTTATGCTTTAGAAGTTTAACTTTAGAGTCAAAAACTTACATACAGCACCTTTAATTATTATGTTTTAGTTAGAGAGGTACACTGTCATTAAGAGCGCGTAGCAGGGATATTTATCCTTATAGATTTTTTTTTGTGTGTACTAGCTCTGTTGCTTGGAAAGTTTTGCTCACGATTTTTAAAGAGATTCAAATTGAGTGTTTTCAGAAGGGAAATTAAAAAGTAGCTGTTTTACAGTTGAAGTTGTGGATTTCGTTGTGCCAAGTTGCTGAGCTGATGATGTTTGCACTCCATTTATGATTTGCTCGTTCATTTTTTAAGAACATCGAGGACCACTATTAGAGGTGTGTACCTACACTGGTCTCACGGTTCGGTTACGATTATCATGCCATTGATTTGGTTCAATTCAATATCTCGGTGCATTGACGATGCTTTCCATATACAGTTTAATATTTTCTTCACAGCACAGCAATTCTTGTATTAAAATGTATAAATATTTTTATATACTATTTGTAATACAATTTTGTCATTTAATACAAACAGTCAGATATCTAAACTGTACCTTTAAAAAACACAAGCATTTATAGCAAATAAACAAATATAAATATCCCGCTCGCTCTCTGAGCCTTGTCTTGGTCACGCGCTCAACAGAAAGGGCTGCGATTGGCGCTGGCGCTCTTCACAGATGAGTGACACAGATAAACTGCAGCGGCGATCACAGCTGATCCATAATAGACGCGGTGGAGAAGATTCTGCAGACATGCGCTCGTGTCTATATCCAGAAGTATCGCTATAACAGCCGAGAGGAGAGGAAAAGTCACGTCAGCAGGTCAAATGGGCCACAGTGAGAGAGAGAGAAATGGAGTTTACTTTCATTCTCTCAATCTCAGTGAATTAGGGGCTTCTGCTGTTCGTGTCAGTGAAAGACTGTCCAGCAAACACGCACACAGTGAAATTGTGCAGAGTTTCTGCGTTTTTAAGTAATTGGAGTGATTTAAATACTTGCGCTCGCCTCCCTCGCCATAGTAAGCTACTGCAACATATCGCATATGAGATAAATGACGTCAGTACATAATAACCGGTTATGATTATTACTGAACCAATGCTGAATTGTCCGCGTCTGCATCGCGGTGCACCGAAGAAACTATTTATTTTGACACCCCTAACCACAATGGAAATAAGCCTGTGGCTTTTTTGTGTATTTTAAAATATGTATGAATTAGTCTAACTGGACTTACAATACAATACAATACAATATATATTTATAAAGCACATTTAAAAACAACCAAGGTTGACCAAAGTGCTGTACATAGGAGTACTTAAGACAGAGAAGCAGAATATAACAGAAACATTTAACAAATAAAAGCAATAAAACAGTAATCAAGGAGTATTCAAAGCGAGAGAAAACAGAGAGGTCTTTAAAACAGACTCAAACACAGAAATAGAGGGGGGAAGTCTAATGTGAATTAGTAGACTGTTCCAGAGTTTAGGGCCAGCAACAGCAAACGCTCGATCACCTCGTTTTTTAAGGCGTGTTCTGGGCATGGTAAGTAAGTTGAGATCATAAGATCTCAATGATCGGAAGGGGGTATACGGACAAAGCAAGTCTGTAAGATACTGAGGAGCAAGGTTATTGACTGCTTTGAAAACGAATAATTTTTTTTTTAAATCAATTCTGTATTTAATGGGTAACCAGTGTAGTGCAGCTAAAATCGGAGTTACCATCTCATACTTGCAGGTGCCAGAAAGTAGTCTAGCAGCCGCATTTTGTACCAGCTGCAGACGAGAAAGAGAAGACTGAGAAATACCAAAATAGAGAGAGTTACAGTAATCTAGACGTGTTGTTATGAAGGCATGAATCATCATTTCAAAACTGTTTCTTGTTTGTATATTTTTGTTAAAATTGTCAAATAACAATGAATTGTGGCATTTTGGTGACTGACGCTTTAAATTCAAATGAGATTGTGCTATTTTCAAAAGAGGGCGGAGCTATGCAGCAGATTCAAAACTTTAATGGTGGACGGTTGCTTCTCACTCAGGACTGTCTATGCTAATAAGGAAGAAATGGTCACTAGTGGGCAGATCTTTCCCCTTCTGACAACACTTACAAAAGGAGAATGTTAATCAAAGTGTTTCTGCAGACTGTTTTTATCAAGTATGATTATAAAATATAGAATTAATACATGTTTACTAGTAGAAGCTGGTTATATTCACATACCTTTTCCACACAAATGTGTTTAAACCCCTTATAAAACATATTTTTGCATACTAGTTCACCTTTAATGGGAATGTGTGAGATATTAAAGGAAAATATATAATATATACAATTTCAATAATTTTTTGATTTTCTTTGGATGTTTGCAGTTGGAGGTCGAGGTTGCACGACTGTCCGAGGCACATGAGAATTTAGTGAAGAGCTCATCCAAACGCGAGTCTTTGGAAAAAAACATGCGGAATAAACTGGAGGCAGAGATCAGGCGTCTTCATGATTTTAACAGAGACTTAAGAGGTGAGGTTGTTAACATTTTAATTATGCCGTGAACATGTTTGTGCACGCGTGTGTGGTGTGTCTGTGATTATTTCTTATTCTCATTATTAGAATACAACTTAAAAATACAGGATCGCCCCGATAATTTCTTGTGTGGTGAGTTGTTTCAGTGTGTGAGTTCTATGGCATGTTATGTATAACTATATGTATCAATATTATTTATATTGTATTTACAGTGTTATTTTCTGTCTGACCTAAGATGAACATAATAAAGCAAAAAAATCTACATACAGAATAGATTTGTAAAGAGAGTTGAAGAAAGATGAATGGATGAGTGAGTGAGTGAGCTCTAGTTTCCTTCAGTGAAACACGGAGCTGCATTTCTGCCAGTGGTTTTGGCTGTATTGTCTGGGTTGATGGGATTGTGAATGCTGAAAGTACAGACACATGTAATTCCATTATAGCATTCTTGTAGAAAGCACCTAATTTTTAAGTTTTATTCAGTCATGAAATGGCCTCCACAGTGTCCAAACCTTAATATTATAGAGGCAGTATGGCATCACCTGTACAGAAAAAGAAAGATATGAATCCTGAATCTGAAGAAGAACACTGGGACGTGCTGAACAATGCATAATATTACAAGTATACAATGCATAATATTAAATATTTTTTTAAAAACTCTTAAACTACAGCATAGTTTACCCAACTATCCTGGATCTAACGCATCATAAAAGGATGTCATCAGAGAAGGACGACCATTCTAGAGCAAAAGGAAATGGTTAGATTTTGATTAAAGATTACTCAATTTTGGTTTCATGCTAACTTTAACATTGCACTCCAATCTATCTGCCTTGGATCACATAACTCATGATTGTGGCTTTTATGAATTTTATGAATGAATTTTGACTTTAGATATACCCAAAACAACATATATTTCGCATTTAACCACTATACAAACATCTATCAGACTCCAAAATAAGGTTTTAATCCATTATATAAGACTTCTAGAAAACACCTCATTTGTAATAGTTTTATTTATTATTCTATTCAGTCATGAAATGGCCTCCACAGTGTCCAGACCATAATATTATAGAGGCAGTCTGGGATCACCTGGACAGAAAAAGAAAGATATGACAGTCTAAATCTAAAAAAGAACATTGGGAAGTGCTGAGCGAGACATTATATTACATATAAAATAAATTCTGAAAACTTCATGATAGTCCTCTCTACTATCCTGAATTTAATACATCATAAACTGATGTCATCAGAGAAGGGCGATCATTTTAGAGCAGAAGGAAATGGTTAGATTTTGATTAAAGATTACTCCATTTTGATTTCATGCTGACTTTAATATTGCACTCAAATCAATCTGCTTTAGAACACATAACTCATGATTGTAGCCAAATTTAGCCTTCAGTCATACCCAAAAGTAATCATATTGCACACTTAACCACTATACAGACATCCATCAGACTCCAGAATAATTTATTTATCCAGTCTTTAATATCAGTCTTCTAGAAAGCACCTCATTGGTAATGGTTTTGTTTTGTATTTTATTCAGCCATGAAATGGCCTCCACAGTGTCCAGACCTTAATATTATAGAGGCAGTATGGGATCACCTGTACAGAAAAAGAAAACTATAACAGCCTAGAACATTGGGAAGTGCTGAACAAGCCATGATATTACATATAAAAAATAAATCCTAAAACTTCAGGATAGTCTTCCCAACTATTCTGATTTAGTGCATCATAAATGGATGTTATCAGAGGAGGACGACCATTCTCAAGCAGAAGGAAAAGGTTAGATTTTGATTAAAGATTACCAAAACAAACAGTGTTTTTATTGTTCACACATGATTGTGGCCAAATGTTGCCTTTTTAGTGGATTAACTTGCATCGATTAATTGTTCACCATTAGACTAACTTTGTGTATATGTTAGTACATTTTGATTTCTTTCGAACGTTGCACTCAAACCTATCTGCTCTGGAGCAAATAACACTTGATTGTGGCCAAATGTTTCCTTTAAATATACCTAAAGTGAATTATATTGCACATACACACTATACAGACATTCCTCAGACTCCAGAATAGAGTTTTAATTCATTATATCAGTCTTCTAGAGAGCACCTTATTGGTAATAGTTTTATTTAGTATTTTATTCAGTCATGAAATGGCCTCCACAGTGTCCAGACCTTAATATTATAGAGTCAGTTTGGGATCATCTGTATAGAAAAATAAAATTATAACAGCCTATATTTTAGAAAGAACATTGGGAAGTGCTTAACAAGCCATGATATTACATTATAAAAAATAAATTCTGAAAACTTCAGGATAGTCTTCCCAACTATTCTGATTTAATGCACCATAAACTAATGTCATCAGAGCAGGACGACCATTCTCAAGCAGAAGGAAATGGTTAGATTTTGTTTAAGATTACCAAAACAAACAAACAGTTTTTTTTATTGTTCACACATGATTGTGGCCAAATGTTGCCTTTAAATAAACCCAAAGTGAATTATATTGCACATACATACTATACAGACATTCGTCAGACTCCAGAATAGGGTTTTAATTCATTATATCAGTCTTCTAGAGAGCATGTCATTGGTAATACTTTTATTTAGTATTTTATTCAGTCATGAAATGGCCTCCACAGTGTCCAAAGCTTAATATTATAGAGGCAGTATGGGATCACCTTGACAGAACAAGAAGTATATGACAGCCTGAAACTAAATAGGAACCCTGGGACGTGCTAAACAATGCCTGATATACCGTAGCAAATATTTTCTGAAAACTTCAGGATAGTCTTCCTGACTATACTGCATTTAATATACTCCTATAGCCATCAAATTAATGTCATCAGAGAAGGACTGCCATTTTAAAGCAGAAGGTAATGGTTAGATTTTGATTGAAGCAAAATAATTTTTTTTTCAGTGGATTAACTAGCATGGATTAATTGTTTACTTTAAGACTAACAATGTGACCTCAAAAATTAAACTTTGTTAATTTCAATGTCATGCCGATTTTAACATTGAACTCAAATATATCTCCTCTGGAGCAAATAATAGATGATTGTGGCTAAATATTGCCTTTTAGATGTACCCAAAATTAATTATATTGCAATAAAATTAATTATATTAACCACTATACAGACATCCAGTAGATTCCAGTGTCCAAAAGAAGGGTGCTCTCTGTAGGGAATGAGAGCACTGAAAGTCCCACTTCCAAAATGTTCAAGCAGGCGCTATCTTTTATAAATAAACTGCATATTTGAAATCTAAACAACTGCATTCTTCCATAATAAGTCTCATAAATCCATGATATGGTCCAAAAACTGCAGTATTAATAAAATATAGTCCTCTGCTTGGCACTCGCTGTGGGCGGAGTGATACACTGGGGTGATGAGGCTGTATCACTGCTAACTCTGAAAGAACAGGTTTTTAATGTAGTTCTCATGTGTTTTCTCATGTGTTTTTCAGAGCGTTTGGAAACAGCCAGTCGACAGCTGGAGAGTCAGGAGCTGGAGGGACAAGATGGTGGACCGTTATATCTTTTACAGAGTGAGATTGTATTGCTTGTTTTGTCTCAACACAAGTTTTTTCCACTGTCAAAATGCAATATGTGTCTAGCTGCTCCATTCTGCATCCCTCCCTTTAAGGTCCTGTGAAGATAAAATAAAGTTATTTTATATGCTACGATCAGTATGTTTGTTTTAAGGATATTTATAAAAAAAAAGAAAAATATATAAAATAAATGTTGATTTATAATTTACAAATGGTTGTACAGTTCAAATAGTTGCTCTGTTATTTACTGCTGTCATTAAAAGACCATGACTCCTTGTGTCAGTGTGAGTCTGAACAGCCACGCTGCGTTGGGCCGTGTATATATTATATTCCATACTGGACATTATTTCTGTTCAGTGATGAGACTTTTGTCTAAGCAAAGTCAGACCTTACTGTCCTAATTAAAGAATTAAAAATCAAGACATGATCATATTTTATTTTGGTAAAATAAGCGTAATCTAGAGGCCTTCGCCTTTCATATTAGCCATTTCTGATACCAAATGATCAACTAGAAGTCAAGTTAATATTTGTTGTTTCTAAAACTTGGATAGGCAACAAGACTTTTGTCATGTAGTGTATACTGTACATGGATATAAACATACTCACTAGTGGTAAAGACGATTAGAAACTCCTGATTGAGCCTGTGTTATTCAGCGGTTGTTATCTGGGAATAACATCCCTTGGAATGTCGACTGACCAATCACACTCACTGAGTATTCCAGACAGCCGTGTAATAATTCTAAATAACACTGAGACTGAGAAGTTCTTGAAGCATTTCTTTTATTTGTTTGTCAGGAAGAGAAAGCCAGAAAGACCTGGAAACATTACAGATAGAGGCAGCGAATCTCCGAACAATGAATGAAGATCAGAGACGGCACATTGAGATCTTAGAGCAAGCGTTGAATAATGCTCAGAGTAAAGTCATCAAACTGGAGGAAGAGGTGAGCATTTTTTAAACGGTACCGTCTTAAATGATCAAAAATTTATATGAAAAACATATTAAACTTTGAATATATTTTTGTGTCAATTTTATTTATTTATATTTTATTTATTTATTTAAGTAACTTTTTATTGTAATACGAATTAGTTTTTATCATGTAATATTTTTATGTATATTCATCTGGCCATGAAATAGCCATAAGTTGCTGATGTGGCAATAAATAAATAAACAAACAAACAAATATCTTGATTTAAATGTCCTTGCTCTGTAAAACATCACTTGGAAAATGTCTGAAAAAGAATATAAATTTCACTGGAGGGCTATATGATTGTCTTTAGAGTAAGTATTTGTCTTTTCTGTCTCTGTGTGCTGTAGTTGAGTAAAAAGCAGAAGTACGTGGAGCGGGTAGAACGGTTGCAGCAGGCACTAGCACAGCTCCAGGTCGCATGTGAAAAACGCGAACGGCTCGAACAACGTCTACGCATTCGCCTGGAAAGAGAGGTGGATTCACTGAGAACACAACAGGTCTGTGAATTGAATGAAAACATATTTATTAGACGGATGCTTGTATCGTGTTGGTGTTGCACTCCTAAAGACTAGCTTTTGTTTTTATTTTTATCTTAAAAAGTAGCTACGGAAAGTTTAGGTTTAGTGATGGGAAGTACAAAATACACAGTGTATTTCATTTCAGTCTTGAAGGCTGTCTCAGTGTATGCGGGTGCAGCAGAAACGGCGACTTCTGGAGGACCAAACAGCCTGCGAAATTAGACTTGGATTTTTTTTAGAAAAAATCCACATGAGGTGATTTTGAATTAGCAAATAATACAAATATTACAAGTGTAAACATTAACTTAGCACAGTGGTAGTGAGCCTATGGCTCGCGAGCCACATGTGGCTCTTTGACCAACAATATGTGGCTCTCCAGCTGTCTCCCTTCAATAATACCTAAAAAAATTATAACCATCACTAGAAATCAGTCTCCTATTGAAAATACAATAAAAATTCCTATATTATTGTATTTTTTAAAGCAAAATTAATAAAAAAAAAACTCAGTTTACAATAAAAGGAAGTTCAACCAATGCACATTTGTGGTGCTATAGATAAACTTGAATAGCAACACCAATAAAGGCCAAACAATTACGTTTCTGGTTACAATAGAAACTCAAGTTGTTTGTCTTTTATTTTCTCAATAGTAGTAAAATATGATTTTTGTTCTTTAAAACTAGCCAAAATAAAAACATTGCTGTGTACTTTTTTATTAGTAGTAGTAATAGTAAAATGTTTGTTTATTTTAAAATGTGTTGCTTTTTTTTTTAGAAAAAAGAAGAGTTTATTTACCAGAAATTTAAATAAATTGTCCTTTCTTCAGTCATGGACTTGCTCAACGCGATGCTTCATACTTGTTTATTATTGGGTGGTGTGTATATATATATATATATATTGTATATATATTAGGGCTGTCAAAATTAACTTAATTACTTTAAATTAAATTAAATTAAATTTAAATTAAATAAAAATTAAATTAACTTAATGCACGAAAATTTGAAAAAATTTGAAATATTTTGAAATATTTAACGCATAAAAAAATTAACGCATTTAACACAGTTGCAGTTTTTTTATTTCCTGTTGTGGCCGATGTGTGTTCAGGACCGGCGCGTCCATTGAGACGACCTAGGCGGCCGCATTGGGCGGCAGAATAGTGAGCGAACCCCCCGGTCCTCACTTTCATCCATGAACCGGTCACTTTCTATTTCACTTTCGGGTTGAGGGCGGCGTGATTGCCGTTCGCCTAGAGCGCCAGTTCAGCTTGCTCCGGCCCTGCGTGTGTTTAATGTGCAATAAAATATGGATAAGACCCAGGAAGCGCTTTTAGAAGGAAAGTTATGTGGGCTGAAGTGAGTTATGTGGCGCTGAAGTAAAGCTGAAGTCAGTTATGTGGCAACGGTGTTAAGGCTAAGGTGAGTTATGATTGCATGAAGTGAAGACCTGGGGGTGGGGGGACCCTAATTGTAACTCGTGATAACGCTAACCCTAACACCACTGAACACACCGCGTATTCCACATTGTTCGACCGCTGGACGGTTATCCGCCTCTGTTCTCATGCTTGTAATGACTTGTATGATTTTACCCACGAAAATACTTAATTCCCTAAATTTTGGTGTGAACCCAGCATAAAAGTGTCATTATCGCCCCCTGTTGGTTCGACGGGTCCTCAACATGCATCACAGTGTGTTTTGGAGTTTTCATGTGGACGAAGATTTTTTTTAAGCAAAAGCAGGGAAAACTCTGTATATAAAAATACTCATGTACGTGTGGACATGCCCTAACTCCTTTTTGTCTCTGGTGTAGCGTGCTGGTATATCGGTTTCCCGCACCGCAGGTGAGTCCACTGCTCCTGCAGTACTTGACTTGCTAAGGGAGAGAGAAGAAAGGATTCTGGGATTGGAGGCTGATATGACGCGATGGGAGCAAAAGTACTTAGAAGAAAGCGCAATGAGACACTTCGCCATGGAAGCCGCAGCGACAGCCGCAGCACAGAGGTCAGTACATAACTAAAGTGAATTTTCTCTGGTTAATTTTGTTCTGTCTAAAACTGCTGTATATTGACTTCTGATCTCAATTTAATAAAATTTAGAATTATAGTCACATTAATATTGAGTCAATTACCCACATGAAACTTTTATTTTAGCATTGTAGCACCCCATTTTACCTACTTACACTAGGTCCTAAAAGTACAGTGCATCCGGAAAGTATTTATAGCGCTTCACTTTTCCCACATTTTTTTAAGTTACAGCCTTATTCATAATGGATTAAATTCATTTATTTCCTCAACATTCTACACACAATCCCCCATAATGACAATGTGGAAAAAGAGTTTTAAAATTGTTGCGAATTTATAAAAAATAAACACCTGAAAAATCACATGTACATCAGTATTCACAGCCTTTGGCGTGAAGCTCTAAATTGAGCTCAGGTACATTCTGCTACCACTGATCAACCTTGAGATGTTTCAGCAGCTTCATTGGAGTTCACCTGTGGTCAATTCAGTTGATTTAACATGATTTGAAAAGGCATACACCTGTGTATATAAGGGCCCAGGGTTGACAGTGCATGTCAAAGCACAAACCAAGCATGAAGACAAAGGAATTGTCTGTAGACCTCCGAGACAGGATTGTCTGGAGGCACAAGGCTGGGGAAGGTTACAGAAACATTTCTGCTGCTCTGAGAGGTCAAATGAGCACAGTGGCCTCCATCATCCGTAAGTGGAAAATGTTTGGAACCACCAGGACTCTTCCTAGAGCTGGCTGACAATCTAAGCTGAGTGATCGGGGGAGAAGGGCCTTAGTCAGGGAGGTGATCAATAACCCGAGGGTCACTCTGTCTGAGCTCCAGTGTTCTTCTGTGGAGAGAGGATAATCTTACAGAAGGACAACCATCTGTGCAGCAATCCACCAATCAGGCCTGTATGGTAGAGTGGCCAGACGGAAGACACTCCCCACCTGGAATTTGCCAAAGGCATCTGAAGGATTCTCAGACCATAAGAAACTAAACTCTCTGGTCTGATGAGACTAAAATTGAACTCTTTGGAGTGAATGCCAGGCGTTACGTTTGGAGAAAACCAGGCAGCGCTCATCACCAGGCTAATACCATCCCTACAGTGAAGCATGGTGGTGGCAGCATCATGCTGTGGGGATGTTTTTCAGCAGCAGGAACTGGAAGACTAGTCAGGATAGAGGGAAAGATGAATCCAGCAATTATTAAATGTAGATACTGAATCCCTGATATGTCTTGGTTTTGAGTTTAAAGTTCAATTTCAAACGGTTTATTTTATTTTCCAGATCTGAGGTGAACTATCTGCTGCTGCTTTCAGTAGTATGGCAATAAATGTCATGTAAACCGGCATTCAAACTTACATTATTAGCATTTAACACTGAATAAAGCACATGAGGTGTACCTGAGGTGATCATTGTCAGTTTCTTGCTGTTCATCTGTGAGAAATAAGAGCCGTTTCTAAAATATAAATTTCAGGTGTTGGTTACGACAAAAACTCCTTTTAATATGGAAAGTATTCCTTCTATGGCGTGCCGTTGCTTTTATTTAGAACAGTTTAGATTAGCCTTAACTCAGCCTTTAGGCTCAATAGTCAGGCTCACTGCTGTTGGTGTTGTCAATCTGGCAACCTGAGCTTGCATGTGTTTTGAACCAGGAGTGCAACACCGAACTTGCATACTGCACCTTTATTGAAATGAAAGCAACACGCTCAGGCTTTGATCGTTGGACCGTCTGTGTTACAAATACTGACTTTTTTGTGTGTTTAGAGTGAGATCACAAAATGACAGACTGATATCATATTGTTTTCAGAGATACAACTATAATCCAGCATTCTCGCAGTGGCAGTTACAGTGACAGCTCCCTGTGGCTGCATGAGGAGGAGAACAGAATTCACAGCGCTCGTCAATCTCAGGAAATGGAGCAAAGGTAAACTCTGCAATATTGACCATGCAACGATATTGCCCATGCATGTAAATGTTTGTAATAAATTATTTTAATGTATTATAATGTACTAAGTGAATTTGCATGTTCTTCCCGTGTTGGCGTGGGTTTCCTCCGGGTGCTGGGGTTTCCCCCACAGTCCAAACAAACACATGCGCTATAGGGGAATTGTATCAACTAAATTAACTGTAATTTATAAGTGTGAATGTGAGAGTGTATGGGTGTTTTCCAGTACTGGGTTGAGGCTGGAAGGGCATTCGCTGCATAAAACATATGCTGAATAGTTGGTGGTTCATTCCTCTGTGGCGACCCCTGATAATTATGGACTAAGCCGAATCAACTAAGTCAATCAACCCACAATATAAGTTGTCTTTATATAGTGATCATCATTGTCTCGAGATATGAATGCAATAAGACTTGTTCTCCATGTCACAGGATAAAGGACCTGCATGCTCAGTTGCTGGAGAAAGATGCCATGATTAAAGTCCTTCAGCAGCGTTCTCGTCGAGATCCTGCCCCTCTGCGTCCTGCCCGTTCTGTGCCCGCCATTTCTGCAGCGACTGGTCTGCATTCACGGCAGAAGTCTCAGACTGATCCCAGAGACACGCACAGTTGGAAAGGCAGTACAAGTGAGAACACTAAACCCAATTTGCGGAGATGCACTCAATCTGATTACATGCACTACCTGACAAAAGTCTTATTGTCAATCCCAGTTGTAAGAGCAACAAAAAATAACTTGACTTCTAGTTGATCATTTAGAAAAGTGGCAGAAGGATTTCATCTGTTGAACTGCATCCCAATCCAATCATCACAAATACTGCAGAAGACCTACTGGAACCCACATGGACTCAAGATTCTCAGAGAAATCAGTCAAATTTGGTGAAGGAATAATCATGGTTTGGGGTTACATTCAGTATGGGGGCGTTCGAGAGATCTGCAGAGTGGATGGCAACATCAACAGCCTGAGGTATCAAGCCATTTGTGCTGCCCATTACATTACAAACCACAGGAGAGGGACAATTCTTCAGCAAGATTGCGCTCCTTCTCATACTTCAGCCTCCACATCAAAGCTCCTGAAAGCAAAGAAAGTCAAGGTGCTCCAGGATTGGCCAGCCCAGTCACCAGACATGAACATTATTGAGCACCTGGGGTAAGATGGAGGAGGAATTGAAGATGAATCCAAGAATTTATGGGAGTCCTGCAAGAACGCTTTCTTTGCCATTCCAGAAGACTTTATTAATAAATGATTTGAGTCATTCAGAGATGTATGGATGCAGTCCTTCAAGCTCATGATGGAGTCAGACACAATATTCACTCAGTTTCCACTGCAGCATGACTTTATATTCTATACTGGACATTATTTCTGTTCAGTGAAGAGACTTTTGTCTAAGCAAAGTCAGACCTTACTGTCCTAATTAAATCATCAAAAATCAAGACATGATCATATTTTATTTTGCTAATATAAGCATAATCTAAGCCACTTCTGATACCAAATGATCAACTAGAAGTTGAGTTAATATTTGTTGTTCCTAAAACTTGGATAGACGACAAGACTTTTGTCAGGTAATGTATACTTCGCAAGCATACACACATACCGTTGAAACTTTATATTGTATCCCCTCATTTTACGATTGTATTCACATTCTTAACAGCTTAGCAAAGATGCTGTAAAAGATTTTTAAAAGTGCTAATATTAATCAGTCTATATATAGTTATATTCAGTTATCTCTTGAACACTTATTATTAACAGCACTGCTTAGTAATATTTGTGCATTTAATTGTGGATGTAGTAGTGTATTAATAAATCTACACACCCAACTCTTGTCTCATTTATAAAAAAAATGGCACATGCTTAATTAGTTCAAATTTGTACATGAATACACAAACTGGCTGAAATAGAAATGTGTGTTCTGATGAGAGTAATTTTGTTTTTCAGATCTAGTGGTCATTGACAATTTATCAAATTAGATACTAGATACTAAATTCAAGCCTCGGTTCACTGTAAAGATTGTGAATCATGATGGCACAAAAATCATGGTATGGGGATTTTACTTATACTGTGGCATTGGGCCTATTTGTTGTTTATCATGTATCATGGATCACTTTGAATACATCCAAATAACGAAGAGATTATGATCCCTAAATGCAAAGAGAAAGTTCCCTTGAAATGAGTGTTTAAACGAGGCAATGGCATCAAACACATGAGTAATCAAACAGCATCTTGGTTTCAGGCGGAATGAATCGAGGTAATGGAGTGGCCTGCTTAATTACCTGATCTCAACCCAGGTGAAAACTTGTGGGGTGACATTAAAAATGCCGTTTTTGAAGCAAAACCCCAAAATTCACAGGAACTGTGGGATGTAATTTGTTCTTCCGGAGTTGAAATCCTTGTTTCTGGTTGCCAGAAGTGGGTTAATTTGAAAAAAGCACAGAAGTAATTAGGAACAATAGCTATGCCACTATATATTAGTTCAGTTATTTGATCTGGAGTGTAACAAAAAAGTGTTTCAGTTTAAAGAGAAAAATACGGATACTGTTATTTTATGAACAGATTAATTTTAAATTTGTATGAATTAGTCAACATTCCTCAAGAATGTAAATGTACCTAAATTAGGCCAGAGGCTAATTTTCATTGGTAGTCCCTTTGCAAGATGTTATAGGTCTAAAAACCAAAATACAAATTCAAATTATAAACAAGACTCGAATATATAAATAAACAACAGAGTGTATATATGTGTAATCAATTTAGGTTCATTCTGAAAATGTACCCATGTATACATTTCTGGAGAGCACAAATTCTGTACCCAGAGCTACGTATGGCTGCATTTCATCTTTAAAACGAATGCTACAGGACAGTATGACACAGCAGAAGACTTCTGTTTCTTTTCGCACAATTAGCTGACCGCGTACTTCTATATGGACGACTTTTCTACTGTTACCAGTTTGTCAAGTTGCTCGCCACGTACTTCAGCAGACTTGAGGCACAGAGAGGAGTTGACCACAACGACAGGGTTCTAGTCCATCGACGAACGGTTCCAAAAAGTAGGTAAAACAAAATGAAAAAAATAATATAAACAAGTAAATAACAGGGTGAGAACGTGGTAAGATCTGAAAACGTGGTAAAAATCAGGCGAGGGCTTTTCTTTTTCTGGATTGCTTTTAAAAAACAGTGTCGGTTGAGTTTAAGGAAGACAGTGGGCAGGTCAATCCACGGGTTTGAAAACACTATCGGTTGGGTTTAGGAAAAGGGGTGGGTGGGAGTATCAATGAGTCAGTCAGTCAGTCAGTCGACAGTGGATTTACGCGAGAACAGCAGGTGCGAATGGCACTCGCAAGAGAAATTTGAGATTTCAAAATGTATACACTTTTTCGTAAAAACAAAAACTTCAAACAAACGTACCTCCTGGCTAGGGGTGAAACGGATCACTGTTGATCCGTGATCTGTACGGATCACAACTCACGGTTCGGAATGCATGTGATCCCGTGGATTAATAATTTATTTTGAACTTGTCGATTAATCCAACATTTATAACCATTGCAGAGACATTGTCTCCCACGTCATTCAAATTGCGTGCATGAAAGCATTTTGGCTTCCCTGTAAGATATAATGATGACGGGAAAAAGTTGTGGTGGGACCAGGGCTTAATTTGTGCCAGAAGGAACACGCCAAATCCGGCACCTCTGAAATCTGATCCAGCACCTCATTTTACCGATCCCCCTCGTCCATCAACTCTCCTCACCCGTCCACTGTTCACTTTCACTTTCCCCAACCCTCTTCACTTTCATCCGCAACACCTCCGCCCTGCTCACTTTTATCTGCGACAGTCCTCCACTATCCGCCGCCCCCACCCCCCCCCCCCCCTCCCAAAATCACTGTTTAATGAAACATGACGCTGGTGAATTTTTAAAAGCAATTACATTGTGTAACCAACAGATGGTGTCAGATGATGTCACTGAAATAGGTTTTCAAAAATAATACACCTACAGAATAATAAAACATGAAGTTTAATGTGTGAATTGTTGAATCATTAATTGAAGATAAATATGATCTGTTGTACAAGATGTTAGATTTCTATATTTAGCATTATCAGCAACAGTAGCAAAGATCAGATTTCATATTGAATACTTTTCTTTCTTCAGCTGTTCTTTCTTGATTGTTATTTTTATTAACATTACAGGTCCTAAGTTCTGTTTGTTAAAGCAATGTTTTTTGCAGTAATATTTTTATATAAATGGAAAGCAAATGACATTTGTCTCCTCACTTTTTAGCTGATCCGAAAAATAGTGACTAAAAAACCGTAGTGTGATCCGAACTGCAGATTTGTTATCCGTTACACCACTACTTCTGGCTGTATTAAGTTCTCTCCAGAAATGTATACAGGGGTACGTATAAGTAATGCGCCTGGGTTGTATATAATCTAGCTGCTTGTATTCCTCTGAACAATATTGGAATATCACTTCTCACTGTAGTGTGACCTGTCTAAATAGAGGTTTCACTAAATGTTTGTTCTGTTTTTGTTTGTTTGCAGATGTACTCCTGAGAAAAAGTCAAGCAGACCATATCCTTCCCTCTTTGCCCTCTCTTTCAGATTCTGTCTCTTCATCTCCCCCTGCGCTATCTCTTTCCTTTCTTCCTCCATCTTTCTCTTCCTCTCTACCTTCCTCTTTTCCTCCCTTCTCATCCTCTGCATGTTCAAACGCGTCATTAATATCTTTATCCAACTGTGCTCCTAACTCTGGCACTTCCCGTCATCCTCCCTCTGCCTCTTCCACATTACCCTCGCCTTCATCTGTCTCTCTTCTTCCTCCTTTATCACTCTCTCTGCCTTCCACTCCTCTTTTATCTGCTCATTCCAAATCAGCCAGCAGAGACAGTAGCAGTCGAACAGGACAAAGTCTGAAGACATCTAGTACTGCTACAACACAAAAAAAGAAAGGTAAGGCATCTAAAATAGAAGGAGATAAGGAAATTACTGCAAAATGATTCATACCCCTGCCAAATTCTGACTTAGTTACTATTCAACCTGCAACTTTATTTATTTATTTTTTGTTTGAAATGATGCAGGCTTATCCCAAAAGATAATAACACGGTGTACGAGAGGCATCATTGAGGAGAATGATTTGAACAAAATTCAGGATGTTCCAGGTTTATGAATAATATCGGGCTTTAGTTTATGTAGGCTGGGTTAAGAAAACCCTCTCCAATATTTTTTTATTTGGACTGCAATACCTAGTTCAGCCACTAGGTGTAAACAAGGTCATTTCTGTTTTTGTGCAGAATCTCCATCCAGCCAATTGAAAGGCCTGGAGGGTCGAGCACAGCTAACTGGAGGACAGAAGATGCCCTTGCTTGATTTAGATCTTGTGGAGATCCTTATCTGAAAAAAAACAACCCTGGAAATAACCCATTCCTATAGCAATTCAGAAAGAAGCAAGCAAGAGTGAGAATGTGAAGAACAAGAAAAGAAAAAGAAAGCAATCCACAGAAAGAGTTGTGCAGTAAAGTAATGGATTACATGCTGAGAGAAAGAAGAAAGTAAGGATGTGCGGAGTAATTATTCAACACTGGCTTCCAAAATACTAACATGGATTTTGTTTCTGAATTCTTACTCTGTTCCACTTTGACCTTCGGACATTTGACATGTGGTCTGTTTGATTATTGCATACCCATTGCTTTAACTTCCATTCTGTCTGAGGCTACGTCTACACCAATCCAGATACATTTGAAAACGGCGTCTTTGTCTAGGTCCACACTAGGGCTGTGCGATATGTGCAAAAGAAACCCATCACGATTTTCTTGAACAAAATTACGAATTTCATTTTAATCTTGATTTTGCTGTTTTTTTTATATTTTTCTAAATATTTTTTTTGGGTTTCACCTTTATTCGATAGGACAGTAGAGAGAATTGACAGGAAAGCATGGGGAGCAGAGATAGGGGAAGGATCAGCATAGGACTGCGAGGCGGAATCGAACTCGGGTCGCCGTGAGCACTGGAGTACACGTGTCGACGCACTAACCACTACACCACTGGCGCCGACACGATTTTGCCATTTTAAAGTGTAAATCTGAAACATAATTCCGAAGGAAAACAGATAGATCTTTATCAAAGACCTGTAACATGTATCTAAAACAGAGACAAGGTATGGAATAAAATCGCTGTCATAAATATAAATAAAATTTACGCATCTGTAATTATAAAACCGTAAAGGAAAACAGAACATACTCGTAATTTTATGAGGGTACAATTCCAAAATCTGCGATTAGAACAGACCAAGATACAACATTTTCTTTGTCTGTTTGTATATTACTTCTAAATTTACGATGGGTGTACTTTACAAAAACGAAATACAGTTTCACCACGACAACCTGATTACAAGTACGAATTAAACAGCGACACTTCACTGTCAAAATGACGTCACCGCTGTCACAGGCATTAATAACAACCATCGATCACAACCGTGCACCTGCTGGGCACTCAAGCTCCCACACACCATCTCAGGTCAGATTTTTGTTATTCCCTCTTTGAAAAATGTCCGTCATGAGCTGTAATAAAGGTTGAGACACAACAAGGTCCATTTTCGCTGTGTTGCTTGAACATTTTACAGAATTAAAATTAAGAAAGGGCCGAGGATAATGAGCATAATGTAAGTTAACGTCATCGATGATGTGCTGTTCAGTTTAAGAAGCGCTCTCGCTCAGCACAGTGGAGATTTCTTTATGTCGTTATATCGTTTTAGTCATTTGGGATGCGGTGACACGCAGTCAAATATATCGCTGAACAGATTAGCCACTTTTGACACTCAACAATCATATAGTCCTTGCATATAGCTGCAGGAATTAAGAGGTTTGCTACAGGTGCAGCTGTCGTGCAGTGAGGCGTCTGCGTCTTTAATAATCTACGACAGTTTGCGTTCATTAAACAGTAAGAATGATTAATAAATCCATATGAAACAGTCCCTTAAAAGTAATAATGTATATAATGTATGTGTGTGTTTTAAATAATAAATAATAGAAACAATACTTATAATAATAATAATAATATTTTTTTATATAAATATTTGATATTGGCCACAATTTACAGTTTTTCTCAGTGGCTTTGGTGCATTTCTCACAACACTATTTACATCTGCACAACAGTTCATGCATTTCTCAAAGCAATCAGTCATTTGTGCACATCATAGTAGCAGTTTCTCATTCCTTCCAACAAATTGCCAATGCTTTTGGACATGCATCAACTGCTTTCATACAACTCTCTGCTGTTTGTAACATCATTATTTGCTTATGTCATGTCAGTCAAAATTAACTAAACTTGTGGATGCTGAATAGTCATTCCATATAAAACTAATAGTCCTCATTTCATTACTTGAGTCATTACATACAAAATAGCTGAACTAGTTGTCAAAATCTGTCAAGCAAATTTTATAAACATTTTAAACATTTCACATACACATTTCAGTAATAACAGTAGGCTAATTACCTCAGGCAAACACAGAGCACCAAAACACCCAGTGCTTTTTAAATTCCTCCATATAGAAAACTTGTATCAGAGCTGCAGCAAGGGTTTGTTAGTTTGTCATCCTCTCAGAAAATGGTTGATGGTCGTCTAGGAACAACAACTGAACATGAGTGCAAAGCGTGTTGAACATGCTAACGGAAGCGATGTTCCTCGTGCTTGCCACGTGCTTTTATGCAAGATATGTGACTGACCAGTCTTATAGATTATCTGATTTTGCAACATACTTGCACCAAGTCCTCCTGTGCTGAACTCATCATTCCTGTTTATGCAGGCTATTGGTCTCATTCTCTAATTAAGCTCAGTCTCCTGCTCTCGCACTCTGTTAGGTGCTCTGCATTATGATTGAATTAAATAGTGATTCAAATAATATAGTCTAGACTGGAGCTTGCAAAAAATTGCGTTGTTAGGCGATTTAGAAATTGTGCATGTTCAAATCGAGATTTTGATACGACTTTAATTAACCGCACACAGGGCCGGAGCAAGCCGAACTGCTGCTCTAGGCAATGGACTAGCACGCCGCCCTCAACCAGAAAGTGAAAACGAACTTGACCAGTTCATAAAGTGAGGACGGGGTGTTGATGTTGCGGATGAGTCAGTACGTTGGGTTGGGCGGCGGGGCACATTTGCCGCCCTCACTATTATGCCGCTCTAGGCGGCCGCCTAGGTCGCCTCTATGGATGCGCCGGCCCTGACCGCACAGCCCTAGCCACATTATTGTTTTCAATTCTTTCGGTCATCGACACTAAAACAACTGAAAACACTTTTCGTTTATGTGCTGCGCATGCACACAGACGTAAGATGCTTTTACCTGTATTATATCCACCTGCCGTTTATCCGTCTCTTTGAAACATCACGGCAAAATGTCAAAGAAACAGCAACTCCCAGTAAACATTTCCTGTCCTTTGAAGATCAGCAATATGGAGCATGTAGAAAGTGACATTAATCGTTAATAAAGCCGTCAGAACGGGCAGCATCCAAAACATCTGCTTTACAATGTCGTATGCTTCATTATTTTCCAAAACCTCCACACTGCAACACCAAAACAGCATTTTTAAATTGACCCACTTCGGACAGCATTTCCAAAAAGATACGTTTTCGTTTTCTACAAACGCTGCCTCAGTGTGGGCGGAGGGCGACAAAATGTAAACGTTTTTAAATAAAAAATGTTTTAGTGTGGACATGGCCTTAATTTATCACCTGTGTCAAATGTGCATTCCACCGAACAGATGTAATACAGAATTGTTATAGGTCACAAAAAAGTTGGAATACTGAGTTTTTTGTCTTAAGGCAAACTTGCCTCAAATAAGTGCTTAAGTAAATTTACAGTAGCCATTGTTGTTTTACATTGTGTTTTGCTTCCCTGAAAAAAAGTTTGGTGAACGGTGTTCTTTGACTTTGATTTTAATATATTAGAAAGTGCACTACTACTGTGCAGTTTGGGGTTTTTAACATGTTTTTAAGCGTGTAATTAATTGTGCTTAAATTAGTCTAATTTGTCCCTTTTTTTGCTTTAGACAATCAATGGCTGATTCTTTAATTTCACACACAATGTTTTTTTTAAGTTGAATTGCACTATGCTGCTTTTTTATTTTATTTACTGATTTTAATTGTTATTTTATGATATATATAAAACTGTATTTTATGTGATGTGTGCCACTTGGACAAATTAATTTCCAATTTAATATTTGAAGGTAATTAACTTAATTTTATTAATTTATTTAAAAAGTTAAGTTAAATCAAATGAACTTTTTTCTTATTAATTATATCTAGTGCTGAACATTTCCCTTACAATGAGCTTATTCAATTAAATTAAATTGAGTTTTATCGTAATTGTTCAAATAACTACTACTTAACATCAGAGCAGCTTACAATGTAAAAGTGCAATAGCTAAGAACGTTTCGATGGCTGCAATCTTCTTTTTGACTCCTAAACAGATTATATATTTGTTTGTTCGTTTTTTCAACCAAACAGTCTCACGCCAATTCGTAACTTTTTGATTTAGTGGCTAAATTTTTTGTGGCTGTGAATTTAATTGTTTAAAAACAAATCAGCACTTCTTTTTTCTTATTTATTATATCTACTGCTGAACTATCCCTTATAATGAGCTTATTTAATTAAATTGAGTTTTATCGTAATTGTTATAAATAGCTACTAAGTAACATCAGAGCAGCCTACAATGTAAAAGTGCAATAGCTAAAAACATTTCGATGGTCGCAAGTGTCTTTTTGACTCCTAAACATATTATATAATTGGTTTTGTTCGTTTTTCAACCCAACGCTATCTCACGCCTAAATTTTATTGTGGCTGCGACTTTAATTGTTTAAAAACAAATTACCACTTCTTTTTTGCTTTTTTATTATATCTACTGCTGAACATTTCCCTTAGAATTAGCTTATTCAATCAAATTAAATTTGAGTATTAAAGGGCACCTATGCTGAAAAATCTCCTTTTCAAGCTGTTTGGACAGACATGTGTGTAGGTATAGTGTATAGACCGTCATATTGGGGTGATATAAACACACTCAGTCCTTGTTTTTTCAATTTAACAACATAAAAACGGTGGACTAATTGGATCGGTTTTGAGATCAACCGCAACTTGACGTAGGAGTGCGGTCCCCCCGCCCACCAATATTGATTGACAGGTGCGCATTACCATATCCTCAGTATGTTGTTTCACGTCCGCCATTTTCAGCGTGTGAGTCAAAGCGACGTCACCAAAGAAACACCCTTGCTCTATTTTTAGATATAAGGCTCATTGGGCTCAACATTCACCACGTTATCGCTCTCCTCGCCTCCAGTGTTTGTGAGTTTTGGTGTGTTTGCATACATGTGTAATTTTCATTGCATCTTCCTTAAACTTCAGCGGTTTGCATTTCCTGCAGTCACAGAAGCTCCCTGTCATCTTAACTAGGTGCAGCTGGAAAGTGCGAGCTCGTTGCTTCACGTGCGCGTCCCTCCATTTAAAATAACTAACCAGCGACGCGCAGCGCCATGCATTTCGCGTTGTCGCGGATGAAAGTGAGGACCGGTGGGTTCGCTCACTATTCTGCCGCCTAGGTCGCCTCTATGGCCCTGCTCAGGACACCGTTCATATTTCTGCAGCGCCACAGAGCTTATCTAAATAGTTTCATTTTAAATAACATGCGAATGTGAGCGTCTGGTGTGTCGTGGCTTTGAGCGACGCATCCGGTGTATGACGCCCTTTAGTCATAGCCTCAAGCAGGTCGTACACCAGAAGCGCCACTCGGGGCGCACAGTTGGCTGTAAAACTATACAAGGACACAAATTCAATTCAATTCATCTTTATTTGTATAGCGCTTATACAATGTAGATTGTGTCAAAGCAGCTTCACATGGAAGTTTATAGTGAATTGAAAAGTGTCAGTTCAGTTTTCAGTGTTTAAGTTCAGTTTAGTTTAGTTTAGCTCAGTTCAGTGTGGTTTAATAATCACTACTGAGAGTCCAAACACTGAGGAGCACTTCCATCGATGCGCAGCTCTACAGATCCCGAACCATGCAAGCCAGTGGCGACAGGGGCGAGGAAAAAACTTCACCAATTGGCGAAAGTGAAGAATTTAAAAAACCTCGAGAGAAACCAGGCTCAGTTGGGCACGACCATTTCTCCTATGGCCAAACGTCTTGTGCAGAGCTGCAGTCTAGGCGCAGTAGCTGGACCTCCGCGAAGACACGTCTGTCCTTGGAGCATCAGAGGAATCAGTCTTATGCTCTCCATCATGACCACCACAGCAGCAGCTTAGGATACGGCCTGGTCCGGGAGCCTTGGAATCGTCTCGTCGCTGGTCTTGGATCGCATCAGTGGCACTGCATAGTCTGAGGGCCTCGAGATGAGTACCCCCATGTGGAAATACAGAATAAGGAGAATAATTAGCGTAGCTGCTGTTCATAGTGTATATAAACAAGAAGCAAAATCGTGTGTGGGGCACATCATGCGTCACACCGCTATGTAATGCACTAAGTGTATGCTTTGCTAAAAAGATAGGTCTTTAATCTACTTTTGAAGAGTGAGAGTGTGTCTGAGCCTCGGACATTATCAGGAAGGCTATTCCAGAGTTTAGGGGCCATAAATGAGAAGGCTCGACCTCCTTTACTCGATTTAGCTATTCTAGGTACTACAAGAAGCCCTGAGTTTTGAGATCTTAAAGAGCGGGTTGGATTGTAGCGAGACAAGAGGTTGGTTAGATAAACAGGAGCTAGGTTATTTAAGGCTTTATAGGTAAGAAGCAATATTTTAAATTCAATACGAAACTTAACAGGCAGCCAGTGTAAGGAGGATAAAATTGGGGTGATATGATCATATTTTCTAGACCTGGTAAGAACTCTGGCAGCTGCATTTTGTACTAGCTGAAGTTTGTTAATAGAGGATGCTGGGCAACCAGCAAACAGAGCATTACAGTAATCCAGCCTAGAAGTCATGAAAGCATGAACTAGCTTTTCTGCATCTGAGATGGATAGCATATTTCGCAATTTAGCAATATCTCTTAGATGAAAGAAGGCAGTTTTTGTGACATGGGATATATGATTTTTAAAGGTTAAATTGCTGTCTAATATGACACCCAGATCTTTTATAGTAGAGCTAACGCTAACTTTGTATCCCTCTAATTGCAGGTCGAGTTGTGAGAACTGCTGTGTACAGGATTTAGGCCCAATAAGTAATAATTCTGTTTTGTCTGAGTTTAAGAGAAGAAAATTGTTGGTCATCCAGTCTTTAACATCTTTAATACACTCAGTTAGCTTAGACAGTTTAGACATCTCATCAGGTTTAGTTGAAATATATAATTGAGTATCATCTGCATAGCAGTGAAAACTGATCCCATGTTTTCTAATAATGTCCCCCAGGGGAAGCATGTATATTGTAAACAGCAAAGGGCCTAAAACTGATCCTTGAGGGACCCCGTACTTTACCAGTCTTACTTGTGAAAGTTGTCCATTAATATTCACAAACTGGTAACGATCAGCTAAGTATGACCTAAACCATTGAAGAGCCTGTTCTTGGACACCTGTAGAATATAAGCGGTCTATGAGAATATTGTGATCAATGGTGTCAAAAGCGGCGCTAAGATCTAGTAGAACTAATAGTGAGATGCACCCTTGGTCAGCAGCTAAGAGTAAATCGTTGGTTATTTTCACTAATGCGGTTTCTGTGCTGTGATGAGGCCTGAAACCTGACTGAAACACTTCAAAAATATTGTTCATCTGCAGAAAGGAGCATAATTGGGTAGAAATAACTTTTTCTAGTATTTTAGACATAAACGGAAGATTTGAAATAGGCCTATAATTAGCTAGGTTGCTGGGGTCCAGTTGTGGTTTCTTAATAATAGGTTTAATAACAGCTAGCTTGTAAGGATTTGGAACATGGCCTAAAGCTAAAGAAGAGTTGATAATGTTAAGGAGAGGTTCTCCTATAACAGGTAGCAAATCTTTCAGTAATTTTGTTGGAATTGGATCTAACATACATGTAGCTGGTTTGGAACTATTTATAACTTTATCTAGCTCTTCCTGTTCTATGATTTTGAAGCATTGTAGGTTATTATGATTCAGTGGAATGTTTACTGGATCTGGAGTATAAGGTGGTGCAGAAAGTTTAACATCTTCTATTTTCTGTCTAAAGTCTTCTATCTTATCACTGAAAAAATTCATGAAGTCATCACTACTAATATGCGGTGGGACATTTTGTTCCAAGGATGACTGATTATTTGTTAATTTAGCAATGGTGCTAAATAAAAATCTAGGATTGTTATGATTATTTTCAATCAGTTTGCGGAGGTGCTCAGCCCTGGCAGATTTAAGAGCCCTCCTATAGCTGGACATACTGTCTTTGTACGCAATTCTAAAAACCTCTAAGTTTGTTTTTTTCCATTTACGTTCCAGGGCACGGGTTGCTGTTTTGAGAGCGCGAGTAAGACTATTGTACCATGGTGTAGTTTTGTTCTCTCTAGCCTTTTTTAATTTAATGGGTGCCACCGTATTTAGTGTGCTAGTGAAGATGGCATCCATACTGCTGGTTACTACATCAAGGTCATTTACGTTTGCGGGTGTATTTCGAATTAAAGAAAGATCAGGTAAGTTACTTATGAATTCATCCTTAGTGATTTTGTACTCTCTGCTTGGTCTGTGTCTGAGTCATACATGTACAGCTGAATGCTGGTCCTCTCACTCATGTCGCTTCTCTCTGTCTGCCTGTCTGTAGCCATACACAAAGCCGGGGAGCTCTTGGCTCCGCCCCCTTGGTAAGTTGGGCAGGAAGTCAAAACTAATTTTCATGTGAAGCAACACGCCCCTAAAACAACGAACTGTGAACACGCCCCCAAAATGACACTTTTTAACACATCATAATAAAAAATCTGAATTGTGTTTTGAACTGAACCTAAACTGGCACACTCACAAGAACCATAATATTAATATTACATCTTAAAAAAAGAGGGAAAATAGGTGCCCTTTAAAGTTTTTTTTTTATCGTAATTGCTATAAATAGCTACTAAGTAACATCAGAGCAGCCTACAATGTAAAATTGCAATAGCTAAGACTGTTTCGATGGTCACAATATTCTTTTTGACTAATAAACAAACTATATTTTTGCTTTTGTTTGTTTTTCGACCGAACACTATCTCACGTTTTTGATTTAGTGGCTAATTCTATGAATTTGTACGATCTCATTTGTACATTTTAGTACGATTTGCTCATCCCCCTGTGATGGTTTGGTTTAGGGGCGGGTTTTAGTTTTGGCCATGCCTCCTTTTTTAAAATCTTACATTTTCAAACGACTGAAGTCGATGGAATTTGTACAAATTACTCACTAAATTGACGAAAGATAAAATAGTACCGTTTCCTCGTGAGATCAGGCTGGTCCACCACATAATGTCAATGGATTGTGCTTGGTAAGTGGCACAATACATTGTTTTCCATTCTTTTTCTGCTGTGTATAAATTACGGTATAATTAATGGGCGAGTTTATATTTAAATGACAACTAATTTTTATGCCAGACTTTTATTTTAAAACCTGCAATGTGCTATAGTGTTAAATACAACTGATAATATTAAATTAAGATCTTGATACAGGAATCACTAGGCGCACGATGCTAATGTCAATTTGAGATGCCTATTTAGAAAATGGTATAATGAAAATCTGATTATTTGTGGCTTGTTGGTAAGTGTTGATTGATTAATTATTCTTTTTACTCCACTATATTTGTCATTTGTATCAAGATCATGGACAGTGCTGTACTTTTATTTATTTATTTATGATTTTTGGACTGTATATGTTTCTGTGTTCACAGAAATGCAACATCTATAAATTCAACATAATTGTGTTACAAATTACACTATGAGAAATGTTTAAATGTATGTCTCAGATTATTTACAAGCAGGGAATACTTGTTTTGTAAAATATTGGTTTGGTAAAATGCTTCAACGTTTTGATCTGACGTTGTGCTCTCTTGTTTTTTATTGTATTTTTTCTAATACTGGGAAAATTTGTGCTTGTTTTTTTTGAACATCTTGCATAAAATGAAAATATCGGCATGACCCAAGAACGTCTCAACTTCTTTTCTGCAAACACTGCGAAAACGTTAAACAAGGTAATTATTTTTTTTTATTTGAACATAGTTACAAATTTATATATTTCCGCCTCTTTTTACTCACACATGTAAATGGGCTGTTGTATACAAGTTTTTGACTCTTTTATAGCATAAAAATACCATAATATGTTTGCAGATATTTAAGAAACATGCTAAGTTAACATACAGTATATGGTAGTGTGCTGTCTTGCACAAAATGGCTGCTGTGAGTGCCGTTATCCAGGTGGATAAATGTGTAAAAAAAATTGTAAAGCAATTTGAGTACCCAGAAAAGAGTTATATAAATGTAAAGACACATTATTAGTGTTAATGTGCGCTCTGTGTCGAAAATCGGACGTGCTTATGAGCAAAGAGCTTAGAATGATGAGGCGACACACAATAGAATGTTCTATTGTAACAGCAGCGCCCAGCAACAGCCCTGGATTTCGCCATTTTGGAGTGAAAGCGATCGGCTGCCCATTGGATCTTATTGCTGTCGTGATGGCAAGCAGCTGCTTTGAGCCATTGGTTTTTGGATATCACAATTTCAAGATGTCAACTGGAACAAAACTTTTATGATTTCCAGACGTTTTTGTATAACAAATAAAATTAGAGAGGTGTCATTTAAAATCGTTCATCGTATTTATCCCGTAAAACAGGTAATTGCAAAATTTTGTAAAGATGTTGATTTAAAATGTGCCTTCTGTAATGATAAAGAACAGAGTATTGTTCATTTATTTTATGATTGTATTTATACACAATTGTTTTGGTGTGATCTTTTATTTTTTTGCTAAGCAGAGTATGAATATTGCATTGGAATAAAAAAAAAAAGATGTTTTATTTTTTTATGAGAATACAGTGGATTTCAAAATTTGGCATATTGTTAATTTGCTCATATATGGATTTTTTTTATGCATAAATGTAAATGGGCAGTAAAAAAACGTTTTTTACATTACCTATGCATGATAAAAGAAACAAAAAATACCAAAGCAAAAAGAACTGTTAATTATTTTAAAGCCTTAAATTTTGTCTTTGAATAATTGTAATTTTTTTCTCTTTTTTTATATTGTATTTATTTTGATGTCAATATAATATTACTGCCCTTATGTTTTGTGTTCTAAAATTGCAATAAAAAAGCAGCTGCTTTGTTTTTTATTTATTTAAAAAGCGCATTAAAGCTGAGATACAACCTGAAAGATGACAATACAACACTTCCTATCACAATCATCAGCACTTTTAATAGTTTATGTTACAGACCTATAATATGCTGTTGTTCTATTGGCATTTTTATTCCAAAATGGCCGCCGCGCCATCTAGTGGCTGTTTCCCAAATCGCACTAGAGTGTCGCCTCTTGTGATTCTATTTCTATGCTCTTTGTAATGAGTGAAGCTCCCGCCTCTTTAGTCGCTCCCTGGTGGCTTGATGCAGTACAGGTCATAACTCTGCCTCCTTCATAAACAAAAAAATAATTACTCTTGCAAATACATTTTCCCCAGAGATTTGGTAAGTTCTTATTACGCTGATATAAGTGCTCGTTTTTTTATGAGTATGTATTTAGCTGATAGTGTGATGCTATAAAAACGGGGAGTGTTATGGCTCGTTTCCACTGAGTGGTACAGTACGGTATGGTTCGGCTCGGTATGGGTCACCTTTATCAGGCTTGCGTTTCCACTACAAAGGGTACCCTTTTGGTGGGCCTGGTGTACTACAGAGAGTTTCAGTCGACGTCATTCTCGCTCGAATAAATGTCTACAGTAAAGCTGTACAGGTCGCTCACATTATATGAGAAGCTCTTCTAACAAAACAGATGCTTTAAACATATTAATACTTGTTTATAAATGTTTATTACTAACATTTCTATGAACATGATTTGATTATAACTGCAGATCAATGACAGTGTGACAGTGTTACAGCCTACTGTAACGTCTGCAATTATGTGAATTAAATAAATAAATGAACATATATGAACACATACAGACCCTTACAGTCTCTGATATGTTACCAATTACAAATAAACTACACACAGCATACATTAAGTCCTTATTTCAGTTCAGAAACAACACGTAACATATACAGTAGCCCACAGTCAGAGCTAACCTCTCATCTGTGTCTGTAATCTTCAGCAGCACATGTAGCCTCTGTTAGAGAGTATTTCCGTCATTCCGAGTTCATAATAGTCCAAAAGGTGATGATAAACATGGCAGATTGTTCAGGTTGCTGAAACTATTTGCTCCTGACGGGAATCCTTGTAATCCTGTCGGGCTTCTCCTTTTTTCTGCGCTTCACTTTCGCGTTTGTCCTTTTCTTTCTGAATGGATCAGATGTCGAAGACGCTTCATTAATCACACACGTTATTATCATCAGCTCAAGAAGTTTGTTATATCAAATCTAGACGCGATCGCGGGCTCCCTGGAGAAAGCGAAAAACCGCTCGCACTTTTAGACTTTTAGACGGCCTCGTAAAACAACAACAGGACACGGCAGATTCTTGGCTTTGTGGTTGTTCATCAAGACAACGACAAGGTTTGTTTTGAGCCCGGGTCATCCATGTATCGTTATTATATGCATATAGTTGTCTCGGCTGTGCATTTAAAAACATGGCGGCTCCATTGTTTTGATTCTTTCTAGCTCCACGAGATTGTCACGTATCTCTGTAAACCAATCAGCGTTCAGCTGCGCATGTAGCTCCGCCTTTTAGTACCCTTTCTCGTCTTTGGTACCCTTTCGAAAGGGTGCCGAAAAAGTGGTACGGTACGGATCGGTTCGGTACGCTTTTGACAGTGGAAACGGCCATAAAAGCGTACCAAACCGATCCGTACCGTACCGTACCACTCAGTGGAAACGGGCCATTATTGTGATTGACAGTTCGTCGGAGCTTCGTTCGATTTCTGTGTTATTTTACCATGACAAAATGAGTTGTTCAGCCGTAAAATGTACTTACTGACCTGCAGGATCTGATGGCTCACTATTTTATTCGGTTAAGATAAGTGTGGGCTGACTAATAAATGTTGTTTGCTTTGATACACGCCACGACCGGAAAAAAACAGGTGATCTTTATATATATCTGGCGGTTAAGGAGCGAACTACTTTTTTTGTAGGGGATTGACCTTTCTAATTAACGCTTGATCCGCCTTGAATGACGTCAAAAAAAGATGTATGGGGGCCAGTTGTTTAACTCGTGACAAATTTGCTTTGATATATCTTAATAATAATAATAATAATAATAATAATAATAATAATTAAAGTAATGGATAAAATAAATATACATGTAACCACCCCTAAACGGTTCATACTATTGTGAATACATGCTCGCGCATCTATTTTAGAAAATATTCCAGAACATATTATATGACCCTCACACGAAAACAATTTCAACTTTAATAAAATTGTGACTTTTTTATGTCATTTTCAGTGAAAATGTATGAATATGTCAGTGCTAAAACACTGTCAATGAAGATAATTTGTAAAATGCAAATAAAAACGATTTCAGCAAGGAAACGGCTCGCACCAAGTAGGTTGTGGGGGCCCCCTTGTGGCGGCGGGGGCAGCAGCAGGATGTGCTGAATATGAAGTTTATTTGTAAAACACAGCTCTATTTTGTAGAGATATCATGTTTTATTTTGTGCACTGAAGAGTACAACTGCAAAAAAAGATTCATGGAAATGACTGGAGATTTTAGTAGTTTTCAGAAATCAAGTTTTTACATGAATATATATATATATATAAGATATGAAATAACAGAAATGTGGTATCTGTACTGTGTATAAACATAATAAAGGCATAACCCAATGTTATAACACTTCATGCCAGCATAAATTTTAAATCTTGAATTGTCTTAGCATGGTTAGAAAGTCATGCCACAACTTTTAATAAAACCTGCCAGATTGAGATTGTAATACTGTTTGTTCTCCACTAGATGGGGTGATAGAAATAAGTCTTCTCTGTCAGATAATCCTGCAGAAGTTTGATGAACATTAGCATTTCTTATTATAATCATCGACGTTATAGTATTATATATTTTTCTATTCGTCGAAAGAATTCATATACAAAATGTATATTGGTGGCTCAGTGGTTGGCGCTGTCGCCTCACAGCAAGAAGGTCGCTGGTTCGAGCCTCAGCTGGGTTAGTTGTCATTTCCGTGTGGAGTTTGCATGTTCTCCCCATGTTGCTCCGGTTGCTCCGGTTTCCCCCACATGCGCTATAGGGGAATTAGATGACCTAAATTGGTCGTAGTGTATGAGTGTGTGTGTGAATATGAGAGTGTATAGGTGTTTCCCAGTACTGGCTTGCGGCTGGAAGGGAATCCGTTGCGTTAAACATATGCTGGAATAGTTGGTGGTTCATTTCGCTGTGGCGACCTCTCATAATCAGAGAATAAAGTGAAGGAAAATGAATGAATTTGGCAACCATCAAACGTCGTCTGTGAAACGGTTTGAATTTCTGCTTAATGTTAGTGAAAAAACGTTTGTGTTTTATTTGGGACGACAGCAAATTCATATACTATGCTATCAAGTGTGTAAGTGCATAAGCACATAGTGTATAGTGTGCAGGGCCGGATTAACCAATGGGCATTATGGGCACAGGCCCAGGGGCCTGTGCGCACTTGGGGCCCCTGCGAAGGGGAAAAAATGCTGATTTTGGAGTGTCTATTTAGGCTAAGTGCAAATAGTGCACCTCGTTGGAATAAGCTAGTTGAGTGTTTCCTGCCAGCGGCGTTTGATCGACAAAGACAACATAACTAAAGAGCACAGTAGACAGCAGGTGGGAGTGGCGTAGCTCGTAAAGCTCATGATAACATGTTTTAAGGCGATCGATCATGAACCCAATTCGAATCCAGCGTCTGATGAACGCGTTCTTCTTTTTCCCCCGTTACATATCAGATTGGAAATACATTTATTTTCAATAGAAAGGAAATGTTTTTGTTTAAAAATGTAAATAAAGTATATAAAATGAGTCACAAGATATTTAATAAGGATAATAAGAATAATACATGTTTTATAGACAGTTATTTTCCACCTGGTGTTAAATGTTAGCGACATCTTAATATAATTAATCTGCATTTACAATGTTAGTCGCCCTGCTTCACCCATATTCTCCGACCTCATGGAGAGAGAGACAGAGAGAGAGACAGTAAAAGCCCCTGAAGAGGAGAGAGACAGGAGAGAACTGGTACAGCGTGTGTGATTTCAGATACTTTCAGCTTTATAATCAAGTGCTGTTTGCCTACTCTTCATCATCACGAGGGAGACAGCAGGAATCATTAATCAGTGTGTGTATTATGGAGGACTCAGATTCATAGACCTGGACTGGAGAGGTGTTAAATCCAAATCATATGCATTATAACTTTGTAGAAGTTATACATTAAAAACACCCTTAAATATAAATGTTTAATACTGCTTCAGTGAACTTGAACAAGTATATTAAAATCCATTAATATTCACTAGTTATATTAGTATTTTTATCAAAGTGTGCTTTAAATGCTTTTAAATCAGGTAAATCTTTGTAGACTATAAATATTTACTGTGTCATTTATTTAAAAAATGTGGGCAAAATATTAAATATTAACTTTATTTAAAAAATATTATATTAATCTTATTTTTTAATTCAACTATAGGGGTGCGGCCTTGTAGGGGGCCCTATAAGACATTGTGCCCAGGGGCTTCTGAATTCTTAATCCGGGCCTGATAGTGTGCCATTTGGGACGCAGCATACAGTATGCTTCCCGCTGTTTGAAGCAATGAGAATAGCCAGCTTCCTGTTTGGCAGAGTGCTGACTGTGAGAGTGGAAGTTGTTGGGATTGATAAGATCTATAAATGTGTGAATTTAGGGGATTTTACATCAAACAGTGTGTGTGTGTGTGTGTGTGTGTGTGTGTGTGTGTGTGTGTGTGTGTGTGTGTGTGTGTGTGTGTGTGTGTGTGTGGATCTTGGGCGCTAATAAAAAAAACACTGAGGTAGAAAAACTTCACGATCACCATTCATGCGGCCAGAAATTACAATTCTGTCATCATCTATCTATCCTGTACTTGTTTCAAACCTTTAAGAGATTCTTTCTTCTGTTGAACACAAAAGAAGATATTTTGAAGAATGCTGAAAACCTGTAGGGCAGCACGGTGGCGCAGTGGGTAGCACAATCGCCTTACAGCAAGAAGGTTGCTGGTTCGAGCATCGGCTGGCTCAGTTGCCGTTTCTGTGTGGAGTTTGCATGTTCTTCCCATGTTGGCGTGGGTGACCTCCGGGTGCTCCGTTTTCCCCCACAAGTCCAAACTATAGGGAATTTGGGTAAGCTAAATTGTCTAGTGTGTGTGTGTGGATGTTTCCCAGTGATGGGCTGCAGCTGGAAGAGCATCTGCTGTGTAAAACATATGCTGGGTAAGTTGTCGGTTCATTCCGCTGTGGAGACACTAGATAAATAAAGGGACTAAGTCGAAGGAAAAGAATAAGGACCTCTAACCATTGACCTCCTAATGTTTGTTTTTCCTACTATGCAAGTCAACGGTTTTCAAAGTGTCTTCTTTTGTGTTTAACAGAAGAAAGATTTGTAAACGCTTGAGGGTGAGTAAATATGAGCAAATAAAACATTTCGGGTGAACTGTCCCTTTAAGCTTGTGGGCACATGAAGCGAATGCTGAAGCCATCGCTCTCTTTGTTTTGGACTCTAGCTTCATTGGCTTCAGTTTGTGAGAAAGATTGCAAGTCAGTGTTGGCTGAAACCACAATCACAAACAGTTCGGAGCCTGTCCTATAAAACCGATTCTGATTCTGATTCTGACTCTGAGACCCCCGTCTCAGAGTCAGAGTCAGAATTGGTTTTATTGCCAAGTGTGCTTCACACACACAAGGAATTTGTTTTGGCAACAGAAGCTTCCAGTGTACATAAAGTGACGAGTGACAACACAAAATTAAATATGAGAAAAAGACGATAAACAATAAACAGAGATGCAGTCAAAGGATCTAGATGTTGAGTTGTATGTACAGATTTGTTGTAAATATACAGGTTATAAGGTGCTGTTATGAGTGTATAAGAAAGTATTGCTGGTTTATTGCACAGTAGGGGAATATTTAACTGTTCATGAGGTAGATGGCCTGAGGAAAGAAACTTTTCCTGTGTCTGGCTGTTTTTGTGCATGGTGCCCTGTAGCGCAGACCAGACGGTAAAGGCCGATTCATACTTCTGCGTCAAGCGCATGCGTATGCTCTGGCGCAGCCTACGCATGGACGCATAGCCCCTCGCCGTAACCGTCGGCGACGTTGACGCGCACCTCTCAAAAAATGTAATGTGTACGTGTAGCGCACGCTCTGTGATTGATCGGCTTGGTAGCGCTGACGAGTGTAGGCGGAGGTGAGAACCGCGCCGATGCAGCGAGTGTTTGAAAGTGTGGATTCCTGTGAAGGAGCTCCGGATGGAGACTGTTGTTTTGTTTTTACCTCATGATTAATTAGCTTAGCATAGATCATTGAATTGCATTAGACCATTAGCAACTTTTCTAATGACTTTTCATTTTCTGTCATTCTTAATACACAATATAACTACATAATAGTCAATACGTTTTAAATAGCAAAATTATGTAAACTCTTTGGTAATTTTTGAGCAAGATGCTAATGGTCTAACCCAATTCAAAAATCTATGCTAAGCTAAGCTAAAAGTGTTCCCACCAGACCCAGTGATCGGCTGAATGGATTGAATAATGCTAAAACTTAACTGTTTAACTCTGGGCAAGATATAAAAGGAGGCTAATTTCAAATCACAGGTCATTTTACTGCTCTTTAGGTCCTCTAGGTGGTGCCAGAAACACATGAAAATTGATGCAGGTTCTATCATCTTTATGTTAAAAGCAGCATGTCAGTTGTACTCAGCAAAAGCACAACACACACACACACACACACACACACACACACACACACACACACACA
>CAIGQZ010001199.1:3349911-3362402 GCA_903798205.1 Danio tinwini | reverse complement strand
TTATCACGAGAAATCGACTTTTTGTTATGTTGAGATTACGAGAAAATGAAGTCGTTTTTGTTATGTCGAGATCACGAGAAAATTAAGTTGTTATCACGAGAAAACGACTTTTTGTTATGTTGAGATCACGAGAAAACTAGTTGTTATGTCGAGATCACGAGATAATTAAGTCGTCATCACGACAAAACAAGAGAGAAAAAACATTTGAATGCCTCTTAGGACTTCCGTATTTACTAATCCTGCACTAATTTCCAAACCTGTTTGAGTTTCTTCAATTCAACTCAAAGGAAAATATACTTAAAATGTTCATCAATTGATTTCCATAGTGTTTTTTTTTCTTCCTACTATGGATGTCAATGGCTGTTTTCCCCCCAACATTCATCATAGTATCTTGTTTTTTTCAATTCAATTCACCTTTATTTCTATAGCGCTTTTACAATGTAGATTGTGTCAAAGCAGCTTCACATAGAAGATTATAGTAAATTAAAACAGTGTCAGTTCAGTTTTCAGAGATTAAGTTCAGTTTAGCTCAGTTCAGTGTGGTTTAATAATCACTACTGTGTCTAAACACTGAAGAGCAAATCCATCGATGTGCAGCTCTACAGATCCCCAACCATGCAAGCCAGTGGCGACAGCGGCGAGGAAAAAACTTCACCAATTGGCAAAAGTGAAGGATAAAAAAACAACACTTTTTTGTGTTTTGTGTTAAACAAGAAAGAAACTCGTGAGTTTGTAAACACTTGAGTGTGAGTAAATGGTGAGGAAATCGGGTGAACTATCCCTTTAAGCCTGCTGGAATCTGGTTGCACCCATTACTAATAATAGGCCTGTGTCAGAGCCTGTTAGGACAGCTGTCCTGAGGATACCTGTGTGCCAGCCTTTGTAAACACGCACACACACACAGACAGAAGTCCTACTCCACCCTCTCATCTCATCCACCGTACAGCATTAACAAAGAGCAGTGCATTCAGTCCTGTCCACCAGTTACACACATGAAGTATTAAGAAGTTTAAGATCGCAATAAACAAACAAACATTTTAATAAATAGGAGGTCAGTCAAATTTCAAAATGTCAAACTAAAAATTCCCTGATTTTCCATAACTTGGGCAAAACAAATATAAAATCCCCTGACTTTCACTATCTGGCAATAAAATGCAATGATATTCCAAAACATTCAACATCAAAATTCGACAGAGCAGAGATCAACGTCCCATAATGCAATTCACAACCATAAATAAACATAAAACACTTGTGAATCACACAATGCGGAAGCTGTTAATCCACAGATATTATTTACAGTGTGGGATTAAACACTGTGAATGTACCTGCTCCCTTAGATGTAAACCAGACACTAATCAAAACAAATCTAATCAGACCATATACTTTGCATGTGTCAAAGCACTAAACTTCCAGTAGAGGAAGTCCCCTGTCTGAAAAAAGTCCTATCCTTTGAATGTGTGTGTACTGTATATATACACTCACCGGCCACTTTATTAGGTACCCCCTTTTGCCTTCAGAACTGCCTTAATCCATCATGGCATAGATTCAGGATCAACAAGATCCTGGAAATATTCCTCAGAGATTTTGCTCCATATTGACATGATAGCATCACGCAGTTGCTGCAGATTTGTCGGCTGCACATCCATGATGCCAATCTCCCGTTCCACCACATCCCAAAGGTGCTCTATTGGATTGTGATCCGGTGACTGTGGAGGCCATTTGAGTACAGTGAACTCTTGTCATGTCCAAGAAACCAGTCTGAGATGATTCACACTTTATGACATGGTGCGTTATCCTGCTGGAAATAGCCATCAGAAGATGGGTACGCTGTGGTCATAAAGAGATGGACATGGTCAGCAACAATACTCAGGTAGGCTGTGGAGTTGACACAATGCTCAATTGGTACTAATGAGCCCAAAGTGTGCTAGAAAATATCCCCCACACCATTACACCACCACCACCAGCCTGAACTGTTGATCCAAGGCAGGATGGATCCATGCTTTCATGTTGTTGATGCCAAATTCTGAACCTACTATCCGAATGTCGCAGCAGAAATGGAGACTCATCAGACCAGGCAACGTTTCTCCAAACGAGCCTGTGTGAATTGTAACCTCAGTTTTCTGTTCTTAGCTGCCAGGAGTGGCACCCGGTGTGGTCTTCTGCTGCCCCCCTTAGAGATTTCTTATTTTTCCCCATGTTTGAGACACTTTAATGTTTCAGATAATCAAACAAATTCAAATTTAATTTCAACATCTCAGTTGGATTCAGGTCAGGACTTTGACTAGGCCACTCCATAGTTTTCATCACTGCATTTTACCTTTAAGGTAAACCATATATCCGAGTTAAATCTTAATTAAATTGAAGATATTAGTGTGCAACTCTTCCCACACTACCAATACAGAAACACAAAAAGTGCAGACAACAATGGAATTGAGTCGGGGGACCCCCAAAAAAACGATGAACCCAGCCGCTTCCAGTTTAGAGTCAGTGGTGTTGTTGAAGATCTGAGATTTTTTTATTTTTTTCATTTTAACATTTTGGTTTTTGTTTGTATATGGTGCTTTTAATTTATTTTAAATGTTAGTGTAGTCAAATTGATGATGGGTATTTTTTTTAATTACCATGTTTTCATAACTTGCAACACATTTGAGAACTCTCTGACATCATAATTTACATGATTCTGGCCAGAATCACATATTGAAACTGAAAGCAGGGTAGTATCAGGGAACTTTGGTTTGTCATCGTAAAGTTTACTTACTTCCCATTCATTAAATACTTCTTCTGTACTTAGTTTTTTATCATGTTGTTTCATGTGTTTTGCCTGTTGTTATGGTTAGGATATTTTTACTGCACTTACCATATGCAAATATAATATTTCATATAAAACAATGCAGATGGTGTGGAAGGAATTTAAACAGAAAAAGCTATGTTAAAATAACAGGTTCTGTTCTTTCTGTGTATTCATGGTTATTAATTGCATCATGTGACCTTGATTGACTTGGTCGACTATTGATGTTGAAAATTCAACAGTGCAGTTTAATAAAATTACTTTTTTTTTTATTAGATTTATCTTAGATCAGACAATAAAATATACATAATATTGATACATATAGATAGACGCACTGATACAATTTACCAAACAAGAAATTATCAGGAAAACATAAATTATAGACTATATAAGTATATAAATAAAAGGTAAAATACCACAAAGATATGCAAACATAAGATAACAAAAATAAAAAACTAAAATATTTAAATAAATAAATAATACAAAGAAAGGAAAAAGGCAATTAGGATATACAGGTCCTTCAAAAAAAATAAGCATATTGTGATAGTTAATTATTTTCTGTAATGTACTGATAAACATGAGACTTTCATATATTTAGATTCATTACACACAACTGGAGTAGTTCAAGCCTTTTATTGTTTTAATATTGATGATTTTGGCATACAGCTCATGAAAACCCAAAATTCCTTTAATAATTTGCATATTTCATTCGACCAATAAAAGAAAAGTGTTTTTAATACAAAAAAAGTCAACCTTCAAATAATTATGTTCAGTTATGCACTTAATACTTGGTTGGGAATCCTTTTGCAGAAATGACTGCTTCAATGCGGCGTGGCATGGAGGCAATCAGCCTGTGGCACTGCTGAGGTGTTATGGAGGCCCAGGATGCTTCAATAGCGGCCTTAATCTCATCCAGAGTGTTGGGTCTTGCGTCTCTCAACTTTCTCTTCACAATATCCCACAGATTCTCTATGGGGTTCAGGTCAGGAGAGTTGGCAGGCCAATTGAGCACAGTAATACCATGGTCAGTAAACCATTTACTAGTGGTTTTGGCACCGTGAGCAGGTGCCAGGTCGTGCTGAACAATAAAAACTTCATTTCCATAAAGCTTTTCAGCAGATGGAAGCATGAAGTGCTCCAAAATCTCTTGATAGCTAGCTGCATTGACCCTGCCCTTGATAAAACACAGTGGACCAACACCAGCAGCTGACATGGCACCCCAGACCATCACTGACTGTGGGTACTTGACACTGGACTTCAGGCATTTTGGCATTTCCCTCTCCCCAGTCTTCGTCTAGACTCTGGCACCTTGATTTCCGAAATTTGCTCTCATCCGAAAAAAGTACTTTGAACCACTGAGCAACAGTCCAGTGCTGCTTCTCTGTAGCCCAGGTCAGGCGCTTCTGCTGCTGTTTCTGGTTTAAAAGTTGCTTGACCTGGGGAATGCGGCACCTGTAGCCCATTTCCTGCACACGCCTGTACACGGTGGCTCTGGATGTTTCTACTCCAGACTCAGTCCACTGCTTCCGCAGGTCCCCCAAGGTCTGGAATCGGTCCTTCATCCTCAATCTTCCTCAGGGTCCGGTCACCTCTTCTCGTTGTGCAGCATTTTCTGCCACACTTTTTCCTTCCCACAGACTTCCCACTGAGCTGCCTTGATACAGCACTCTGGGAACAGCCTATTTGTTCAAAAATTTCTTTCGTGTCTTACCCTCTTGCTTGAGGGTGTCAACGATGGCCTTCTGGACAGCAGTCAGGTCGGCAGTCTTACCCATGATTGCGGTTTTGAGTACTGAACCAGACTGGGAGTTTTTAAAAGCCTCAGGAATCTTTTGTAGGTGTTTAGAGTTAATTAATTGATTCAGATGATTAGGTTAATAGCTCGTTTAGAGAACCTTTTCATGATATGCAAATTTTTGGGGGAATTTTGGGTTTTTATGAGCTGTATGTCAAAATCATCAATATTAAACCAATAAAAGGCTTGAACTACTACAGTTGTGTGTAATGAATTTTAAAATATATGAAAGTCTAATGTTTATTAGTACATTACAGAAAATAATTAACTTTATCACAATATGCTAATTTTTTGAGAAGGACCTGTAGTTGTCTCCTTAAAAATTTTTAGAAACGGGGTCCAGACTTTCTGGAACTGTTCTGGCTTTTGTTTTATTGCTAACCGAATCTTTTCCACTTGAAGATCATGTTGGAAATCAAAAAACCCGTGCCGATAAGAAGGGGGAGCTGCTCACTTCCAATTCATAAGAATAAGTCATCTAGCCAGTAAGGTTGCAAAGGCTATCGGCCTGTAATGAATTTAATTCAATATATTCTGGCAGGATTCCAAACTGTGCTGTTAAGGGGTTTGGGTCCGTTGGCAATGAAAAAAACAGCAGAAAAACACCTGAAGACTTTACCCCAAAAATCTCACTGTTTCAAACAAGACCAGAAAGTATGTAGCAGTGTGGCTGGTTCGGTTGTACAGGGAAGGCAAGTTGGGTCAAGATCAGGAAAAATTGTATTCAGTTTAGTTCTAGACCAGTGTATTCTGTGCCTTGAATTGAATGAGAGTATGCCTAGCATTTATTGATGATGAATTTATTCTTGCAAGAATAAGATCCCAGATATTTTTTTCAATTGTTAAACTCAGTTCCAGTTAGGGGCTAATAATTCTGACTTCAACTGTAAATTAATTTCAATAGTCTAAGGGCTTCACTCTGTGAACCGACACAAAATACAGAAATTAGTTTATGGTTTTGCCGGTTTTTCTATTCATTAAAGGTCATGGAAACTCCATTTTTAGTCAGTGAAAGTTTAAGTGCATTTGATAATTGGCTTAAAGTGTGAATCCTGAGAAACTGGCATGAAAACCAGCAAATCACAGTTCAATATTTTGGTGCCATTTCAAGCCAAAACGTAGGTACCATGCACATAAATATCAGAATTTCTGGCCATCCAATAAACATTGAAAGTTTTGCAGCAAAATACTTAGTTCCTCAAAGTAACAATGATCACTGATTTGATAACATTAACCTGGAAAACCCGTGTGATGGCAAAAAGTAAGATCTATTTCCAGAATGAACTCAAACTTTCTCTCTTTCTAGCTCAGAATAACACAAAGCATCAGATGTTTTTCAACGTGTCAGAGATGAAGCGCAGTATTCCAGACTACCGGCTGCTGTCTCAAGCCGAGCTGCGTCTTCGCATCAAGAATCCCACCATGGACCAGGAGCAGAGGCTGGAACTGTATCGCGGAGTGGGGGATCAGGCTCGATATCTGGGCACCCGTTTTGTCTCCAAGGATTTGTCCAATCGCTGGCTCTCATTTGACGTGAAACAGACACTGATAGAATGGCTGCAGGGTTCAGGTGAGGTGATGGTTACACCAGTGTATGCTAACATCACTTTCCCACATGCAACTGATGACTATACTTAAAACAAGCATTCTTAACCCTTCATGTACCCACAAGAGTGTAATCACAAATTATGGTTCACATAACATGTATGGTTGAAACAGTCTATCTGTTTTTTAAAAAATTTAACAAAATTGTTTTGGAGTGGATTGGCTTTTTAGTCCTATTCCTTTCTCCACAACATTAATTTATCCAACTCGGGCTCATTGCAGATACATACCCAGGTCTACATTTCTGGGGACAGCAAAATACATAACCGGAGGTACGTCTGCTCGCAGTTTTTTCAAATCTACCAGAGGCCAAACTGTGTACGCTTTGATGATCACAAATTCCTCTCATGCATCCTCTTCTCGCATAAATCAACCAGAGGGCGCAATATATATATCGGGGTGCGTTTCCAAAAACCGTTAGCCAACTAAGGTTGCAAGTTCTGTCGTTACAAACAGTTTGTAGATTTGACGTTTCCCAAATCTGACGTTCCAGCAAACATTCGTAAACTACATTGCAAACATGTATGTTTCCAACACCTCTAGAGCTGTAGTAAGAGGCTGAGTTCCTGGCTGTGTTCTATTCCCAGTTATCCCCCCATGCCCTATTCATTTAGAACATTCTTACATTCAAACTTGGAATTATTAAAAAGCATTAAGGTAATCTCTCTTAGGTGTGTAATTTGCTTTCAAAGTATTTTTACAGTTCAGTTTTAGCGATCTTCATATTGACAGTTGCGTTCCCTTAGTAGTGCACTTTGAAAACATTTATGCCATTTTAAACGCAGTCATGGCTCATGATGAAAGTAATAGGTGACCTATAGCGGAACTTCGTTACATCTCCAAAGCTTGTAAAAACAAATATATATAGCATACGTTAATGCTTTTAATTTACAGTAGGCGATTTATTAAGCTTCTATTTCTCACTGCTGAACAACAGAAACCTATGACAGTGATCACCTCAGGTAAACCTTGTGTGCTTTATTCAGTGCTAAATGCTAACAATGTGAGTTTGAACGTCATTTTACATCACATTTATTGACATTTACTGAAAGCAGCAGCAGATAGTTCACCTCAGATCTTGAAAATACAATAAACTGCTTGAAATTAAACTTCAGAACTAAACACATATGAGAGATTCAGCATCTACATCTAATGATGTTAAACATGTGTTAAATAGATTATAAACCTTACCGTTTCGTGAGTGAGTGCATATTCTGTGCTTCTGAATGCCTGTATTGTCGTGTTTCGTCTGGTGCAAACAGCCAAATTACTCATCACTGTGTATCTCGTCACAAAGTGTGTTGTTAGGACACGTGGTTACAGTGTAACCTGCTCACCTAATGTTTACGATCGTAATATTTATATCATTTGCTAATTAATAACCTCATGTGGAACTAAATCGACCTCATTTCGACGTCTGATACTGTCCACCGGAGGTCGCATTATGGTCATGGATGCATGCTTTCAGAGCTTTTGTAAATGATTGAATGAAATACGCTTTTCCAACAAGGCAACCCGGAGTGCTGAATTATAATTGGCTAATCTGGCATTGTGCAGGTTAAATTTACCTAAACAAAGACAGCGTTCCAGCACGGAAAAAACGTTTTCAAAGCAGAATATCTGACTTCAGCATTGTTTTTCCAACCCAGGCTAATTCTGAAAACGTAGTCCCATGGACAGTTCTGGAGACCGCGAAATATGTCATGGAAGGTACGTATTTTTGCAGTTTTTGTTTTCGCGAATCCGCGAGAGGCCACTGTCGGCTGATTGTCTGTCTGACTGAATGGCCGGCCGGCTAAACAACTGACTGACCCACCCTCCTCCTTCTCTAAACACAACCAATTTTATCGATTGACCCGCCCACCCACTTACTTCCCTGAGCCCAACCAATGGTTTACAAAAGCCGTCCAGAAAAAGAAAAGTCCTCGTCTGATTTTTACCACGTTTTCAGATTTTACAGCATTCTCACCGTGTTATTTACTTGTTCATTTTATTTTTTGGATTCTGTTTTGATTTCTGAAACTGCTTTTCCCCTGACTCGAACCCCGTCATCGTCGTCGTCGTGATCAACTCCTCTCTGCGTTTCAAGCCCGCGGACGTAACATGACAAGCTAACGGGACAAACTGGTTGCGGCAGCAAAACCCTCCACACGGAGGTGAGCGCGAAAAGGAACGGCGTCATACGTTCAGTTCAGTTCGCCGTATCATTCGTTTAAAAAAAACGAATGAAGCCATGCATACCTTCGGCTACATAATTCGGGGTCTCCAGAAACGTCCACAGGACTACGTTTTCAGAATGAGCCTGTGTTGTGTTTTTCAGTTAAACAAGTATGTTTACTTAGGATGTTTCTTAAATATCTACACACATATTATGATATTTTTATGCTTTAGAAGAGTCAAAAACTTACATACAGCACCTTTAAAAGCACAGATTTCAAGCTTTATGTGGATATATGTCTTATGTCTGTGAAGCAAGTATTCGTTGAGATTACAGTGTGTTTGTTGACCACAGAAACTGTTGTAAAAGCCCACGTCTGCTCTAAGCTTCTCCCCTGAGAAACGTCAGTCTAAAGCGATCGATGATTGGCTCTTGTACTAGTTGGCGGGGTTTAATTTGCCATATTGACCGTTACACATTTCCTTATTCACAATTATACAAGTGACATGTCTTGTGTATTCTATAGTCTTTGATAATGTGTAACACCGCCATAAATGAGGTTGGTGTCGTGATCTCCTTCCTTTCGAGTGCGCATGCGCATTAGCTTGGGCAACCTGAAAAACATGCTGATTTTATTTGAATTGGATATTTAGAAACGAAACTTATGAGACAGTTGTTGTTTAATGTTATTGGTTATTCCAAATATGTAATGTTATCGTAAGCTTGACAAACACTTTTGGAGAATTTGTTGTTTCCCCATTCCCCAGAATGCTCAAGCAAACTGCCCGAGAGGCCTTTCAAAGATGACCGCCGAGTGAAATGACTTGCCTTAAAGGGACTTGATTTGTATAAAGTCTTTAATGTACACATTTATTTCATTTGATGTCTGAGCAACTCTATTATTTTTTATGTGTTGCCTGGTTTATATAGTATATATTGTGTGTGTTTGTGTTTAATAGAAGATGAAGAAACCTTGGAGCTGCGGTTATATTGCGGCTGTAAGGCAAACCAGCAGAGCACAGATAAGTTCCTCTTCACTGTATCAGGTATGATAATCTCAGTAATCTGAAACAGTGCTGGATGTTTATGATGAAATAACTTGATATGCTTATTTTTTTATCTCGTTTGTTTTCTTTGTGTGTGTGTGCTTTCAGGGCTGGACAAACAGAGAGGTGACACCGCTGGTCTGGCAGATATGATGGTGAAACCGTACATTTTGGCTTTATCTTTGCCTTCAAATGGCAACTCTCTTGCATCCGTTCGCAAGAAACGAGCTGTTGGCACCGATGAAACTTGCGATGAGTAAGTCTTTTTGCTGTCCAATGCTTTATATACAGTTGAGGTCACAATTATTCCTCCTTTGATTTTAGTTTTTCTTTTTGAAATATTTCCCAAATTATGTTTAACAGAGCAAGGAAATTTTCACAGTATTTCCTAAAATGTTTTTTCCTCTGGAGAAAGTCTGATTTGAGTTAATTTTGGCTAGAATAAAAGCAGTTTTTAATCAAAAAAATAATAATTTTATGAGGCGACGCAGTGGCGCAGTAGGTAGTGCTGTCGCCTCACAGAAAGAAGGTCGCTGGTTCCAGCCTCGGCTGGGTCAGTTGGCGTTTCTGTGTGGAGTTTGCATGTTCTCCCTGCGTTGGGTTTTCTCCGGGTGCTCCAGTTTCCCCCACAGTCCAAAGACATGCAGTACAGGTGAATTGGGTAGGCTAAATTGTCCGTAGTGTATGAGTGTGAATGTGTGTGCATGGATGTTTCCTAGGGATGGGTTGCGGCTGGAAGGGCATCCGCTGAGTAAAACAAATGCTGGATAAGTTGGCGGTTCAAACCGCTGTGGGGACCCCAGATTAATAAAGGGACTAAGCCGAAAAGAAAATGAATGAATGAATGAATGATTTTATGAGCCCATAGAATTTGGTTGTAGAGGCTTTGCATGGCGTTCACTTTGCAAAGTCCTCAGCCGTTTGCGCATTATAGGGGTGGCAAACCCCAGGGAAAATTGATTAGCAAGCAAAGCCACAGAAAACGCCACAGGGTGGCTTTGGATTAAGAGAGCTGATCCGTGGACTGCTACTGGGACGCAAGTTGGGACTTGATCAACCCTGGCTGGGTGGCCTGGGTGAGTGTATGATTTTGAGAAACCCGAAACACCTAATGATCCCAGGAAACGTCACTGAGGATGTGTTTCGGTGCATCCATTAGATGTTTCTTGCATAAGGTCAATATTAATAGCCCGATATTATATATTTGTTTTGGATTGTCTACAGAACAAATCACTAATACTATATGCAATGACTTGCCTACATACCCTAACTTTGCCTTATGAACCTAGTTGAGCCTTTAAATGTCAGTTAAAGCTAAATACGAGTATCTTGATAAATATCTAGCCAAATATTATGTGCTGTCATCATGGCAAAAAATGGAAAAAAAATGAGTTATTAAAATGATTATGTTTAGAAAGATGTCTTCGCTCTTTTTTTCCCCCCAGAAATTGGGGGAAAAAAATTCAGGAGGGCTAATAATTCTGACATTAACTGCATATTTCTGTCACAACTGTCTGAGATAACACTGATGTCTTTGAACGTCGTAGCATCTACGTATTGTTGACATAGCAGGTACATAGTGACACAGTCAGGATCTGAACTCAGGTCTCTGGCTTGAAAGACTTTATTTTCCACCACAGAGCCACAAATGGGCTATTGATCCCAAAAGTGAGATGCACTGTTAGACATTTTATTGTATTTTTGCGGTAACTTACTGGCAGCACTGTTTCTGGCAGTAACTGCCTCTTTACAGTAACTGACCTGTAAATGTGTTTTACAGTTTAGCAATTTCATTTTACGGTAAACTTAGCCTTACTGCAGCTTCTTTTTATGGTAAAATGCCCTTTACAACATATTAATTTTACATTGACAATTTTACAGTTGTTTACTGTAATCTATGTTCATTTTAAACGTGTAGTGCAAAACCATTGTTTTTAGTATTTTCTATTGAATTTAATAACTTCCAAACAAGTGTCTATTTTTTTCCATGAACCGTCTTCAACTACAGTAGCAGTACTCTACTACTTTGATTACAGTAGAATACCGCAAACTCCTAATATGCAGTAAGTAACTGTGAAAGTTTTAAAATGACCCACAATGCAGTGCATATTACAGTAGTGAACTGTAAAGAATGTATATGGTGTTTTACTGGCCATTTATGCAGTAAATAACTGTAAAATTGTGGCTAACAGTGTGTTTCACTGGTCAAAAACAGAAAATATCCCCAATCCACAGTGTGTGCAAAACAGGAGGAAAGTCTTAAGTGAAAATATCCAGAAAAAACACTGAATAATAGTCCAAAAAGCTCAGAAGAGAACAGATAAGAGGACCACTGCATATGCATTCTCGTGTATTTAAGCAGATCCATTCCTGTGTATCTTTTGCTTGGCTATTTTTGATGCTAGCCAGTTGTTGACTTAAATCTGCTCTAGCACATGTAACACTGTGGTGTTTACATTTTGAGGAGCAGGCTCATAGACTGCTGAGGCGACAGCAACTAATCATCCACTCTATTTAGTCAATGATAGGGTTGGAAGCAGATAGGATAGGATCTATCACCCACAGAGCTTAATGACAGGGATTTGTATTTCTGTCATGGCAACTCTCTGAGAGATTTAGTATGTATATGGCAATGTTGATATGTCTGGTCTTGGTGATAGAAATCGGTTATGCTACTGCTGCTGCTTTTATTATTGCTGAAAAGCAAGTACAGAGACTTGATATGGCCAGTTTTTTCCACCATTGAGCAATGGGACTGGATGTTTTACTACCTATGTGAGCCTGTTATAGGTTACCAAATAGCTTACCAGTAATGTTAATGGGTTACCTTATCAAATGGCTTATTACTAATGTACTAGACTATGTGTGCCTTGGCTACCTGCCTGACCAATTTTACACTAATATACTATACTATGTGTATCTTTGCTACCTTTCTGAATGGCTTAACAGAAGTGCACTAGACAGAGTGTACCTTGGCATACAACTTTAACTCTAGTGAACTAGATTGTGCCTGGGCTATTTTGTCGAATGGAATAATACTCGTGGCTCATGACTGTGTACCTGGGCTATATATATACAGTATATATATATATATATATA
>CAIGQZ010001199.1:3333859-3343966 GCA_903798205.1 Danio tinwini | reverse complement strand
CGAATGGAGTAACACTTGTTTTTGCTGACCAGTGATCATGTGTGCCTAGGCTACCCTGCCAAATGAAATAACATTAGTTTTTGCTGAACAGTAATTATGGGTGCCTGGGCTACCTTGTTGAATGGAATAGCACTCGTTTTGTCTGAACAGTAATTATGTGTGCCTGGGCTACCTTGCTGAATGGAATAATGTTAGTTTTTGCTGACCAGTGATTCTGTGTGCCTGGGCTACCCTGCCGAATGGATTAACATTAGTTTATGCTGAACAGTAATTATGGGTGCCTGGGCTACCTTGTCGAATGGAATAACACTCGTTTTGGCCGAACAGTAATTATGTGTGCCTGGGCTACCTTGCCGAATGGAGTAACATTAGTTTTTGCTGATAAGTGATTATGTGTGCCTAGGCTACCTTGCTGAATGAAATAGCACTCATGGCTTAAGACTATATGTACCTGGGCTACCTGGTGCACACTATGTGTTCTTGTTACAATATATTTTGTATTGCACCAACCAGTTTTCAGTTTTGTTTTGGTTTTTGTTTTTTTCATTTAAAGTATACCGGGGCCTTGTATCTAAGGAAAACATAATATGATGTTCTAGAAATTAACTAATATGAATGAGTTGTGTTGTCTTTGCTCTGTTTCTAGGTGGAGCAATTGTCCAACATGGTGGTGAGGAACTGCAAGTGCAGTTAGGAGTTCATCTGACTACAATACATTACCTTCAGAAGGTGCGCCATGGCTCTATTTCTCAGTCGGGATTGATAAGTAAGCCAACACACAGGAAAACAGACATACATAATATCTCAATCGGAGAAAACATGGACAAAAAAAAGAGAAACGATGAGAGATGGACTAAAGGAGAGGGAGTAGGACGTGGGAAAGGATACAAATATCTTTGAAAATGCTTTGCACAATATCACACAAAGACATTCTGTTACAGCATTTCACCAAACAAGCTCGATATTAAACCAAATATATGCTTCTGATATCTTTATGAATGTGTATATTTACATTATTAATTCCGTTAATTTATTACGCTCGTCAAGTTGATTGCACCACGAAAGCCACCGTGTAGCATCGCATGCCAATTGTAAAATGAAGATTTCTAATGGTGCTGTTCTGATAAAGGAAGGCATGCCAAAGAAACTAACACCATGTGTCAATTGATGGTAAACACAGATTAAAAAGAAATGTATGCACTAAACAATGGAGATGAAGGCTCATGGCAAACAGTATGAGACTTATGTCTACAAAGGCAAGCGCACTAGAATATGTATTCATGAAATTCTTTGTTTTAAAGTGCGGGTTTTATCGATGTGCACCGCTGTGTTGTGAAACCCAATGGATCACATGCAAACGTATGCTTTTTTTAACGGTCTGAGAAAACAAGTAATATGCTCACAAACTATATGTTGCACACCATTCAAGTGTTACAAGAAGACACATTTCAAAGCTGCCTATTTAGGGTCTGTTCATTGAAAAAATGTTTTTTAAAAATTGACTGATTTGATAAAACTGTCGATCAATCAAAAAAAAATGTGTTCAGGTCATGTTTTATTTTAAAAAAAAAACATAATAATTAAACTAAACTCTATTTTAGGGCAATTAAAGGGATCGTATTATGCCCCTTTTTACAAGATGTAAAATAAGTCTCTGATGTCTCTCCGCAGGGGTGGGCAAACTCGGTCCTGGAGGGCCGGTGTCCTGCACAGTTTTGCTCCAACTCTAATCAAACACACCTGCTTTTAGATTTCTAGTGATCTTAAAGACACTGATTAGCATGTTCAGGTGTGTTTAATTAGTGTTGGAGCAAAACTGTGCAGGACACCGGCGTGTGTGTGTGCGCAAAGGTTCAGCTCGAAATACCACACTAATAATGTGTTATAAATCTCTGAAACTGCCCCTTTTAGGCGTTGTTCCTAATTGTGTAATTTTGGTGACTGTCGCTTTAAATTCAAATGAGATTGTGGTGTTTTTAAAAGAGGGCGGAGCTACATATGCCTGTGTGTCAGCATAATGGCAGATTCAAAAACAAGACTAATGTCCTATGCTAATGAGGGAGAGATGGTCACTGGTGGGGTGGGGCTTTTCTCATGACATGTACAAAGGGAGAATGTCAATTAAAGTGTTTCTGCAGACAGTTTTTTTATCAAGTGTAATTATAAACAATACAATTAATAAATTTGTATCATTAGAGACTGGTTATATTCACACACTGCTGCCACACAACTGTGTTTAAACTCTTCGTAAAAGTGATTTTTGCATAATAGGAGCTCTTTAATATTGTTTTAAATTCAGTCATTCTTGAAATTGACTGCATTTTGTTCACTGTAATGCACCTAGTCAACTATTACAGTTTTTGATACTTGCATGAAAGTATTTCTTACAGTTTGCGACCAAAATAAATCATTATGGCGACATGAATAGTGCTTATCTGACACAATGTCAACACACACACATAAAAACATGGTCCTAAAAAATGTTGGGTTTTATTTTTTATTTAAGTGTATATTGTTTTCTTTTGGTTTTGAGGTGAAATTTGACCATTTTTTTACGTCAGTCATGTATTTGTAAGTGTGTTTATTGCTGTGTTTGTGTTGGTGAGAAAGTTTGAGTTAGTACACTGCAAAAAATGCTTTTCGTACTTCAATTTTTGTCTAGTTTCTAGTCCAAATATCTAAAAATTCCTAAATCCAGAATAATTTTCCAGACAAGCAAAACATGTTGTCTTGTTTAAAGAAATAATATGCCAAAATTAAGTCAGTTTTTCCTTAAAAGAAGCTAAATAATCTGCCAATGGGGTAAGCAAAATAATCTTGTTTTTCATCAACATCAACATGTTTTGCTTGTCTGGAAAATTCTTCTGGATTTAAGAATTTTTAGATATTTGTTTCAAAGTAAGAAAAGCATTTTTTGCAGTGTAAAGAAATGTTTCTTGCAAAACTGATGTTTGTCTTTCGGTTTTGAGGTGAAATTTAACTGATGTTTCTGTTTTTTAAAGTCACCCATGTGTGTGTGTAAGTTTGTATATTGCTGTAATTGTGTTGGTGAGAAAGTTTGAGTTAGTAAACACATTATTGTGTCTGTATCATTGTGTTTGTGTGTGTTCCAAACAGCACATGGCCCACTGATACCTGTCAACATTCATTCATTCATTCATTTTCTTTTCGGCTTAGTCTCTTTATTAATCTGGGGTCACCACAGCGGAATGAACCGCCAACTTATCCAGCATTTGTTTTACCCAGTGGATAGCCCTTCCAGCCACAACCCATTTCTGGGAAACATCCATCCATACACACTCATTCACACTCATACACTACGGACAATTTAGCCTACCCAATTCACCTATACCACATGTGTTTGGACTGTGGGGGAAGCCGGAGCACCCGGAGGAAACCCTAGCGAATGCAGGGAGAACATGCAAACTCCACACAGAAACGCCAACTGACCCAGCCGAGGCTCGAACCAGCAACCTTCTTGCTGTGAGGCGACAGCACTACCTACTGCATTGCCCCTGTCAACATTGGGATGTGAAAATAAGGGATATGCCCACCATAATAAGGGATTAACCCGACCCCCCCCCCTTCAAAAAATCCCCAAATGACTAAATATGTTAATTTGGAGCTGTTTCATTGTAAATAAACAGTTAAACGGTCAGTAATATGTTTTATTATTATTATTTACAAAAGAAAACATAAATAGTATACATCAGCAGCAAATACATTAGCAAACAGTTCAGCTTATTAAAATTAATAGCTATTATTATGAAATAAAATCAAGTTATCTAATCTCATCAGCCGTTTCTTCACTGTATAACGCACACATTCTGATTAAAGAGCAGCGAATAAATCTCTTATTTAGATTATTTTTGTTTGATTAAATTAAATAACAGGAGTCACTTTAAAAATGCAACCATCTAACGTTATAAAGAAAACATTCGACTACTTTCCTAACTTTTTATGCTCATTTAGGACGAAATTAGTTGTGTTTAAAAAAAAACCCCCACCAAGATCGACATCTTTTAACATCATATCAACATCATATTATTATTATTATTATTAATTATGTGTATATGTCTGTTAAACACGCACCCAAAACCCAGACTTTGTTTCAAATCGCATGTACAGAATCTGTGTGGGAAACAGCCTCTATTTATCACTATAGAGCGCGTCAGCTGACAGTCACGCACCGCTATATGACTGTTTTAAGGATTCCATATAAAGGGGAGACGGCTCCTGTATTAAAAGGAAAGGGAATCCTGCCATTTTTATATTTATTTTAAAGTGTTTTCATGCCTAAACAAAGCAAAAGCACAGAACAGACTCACATTTAAGAGCAAAGGGCGGCCTCTTGTGGTTTTGGTTTGGATTGCGTATAGGGAGGCTCTGCTCTTTAATGTTTATTTGATTCCCTTCAGAGAAAGACTTAAAATACGGGAGAAATACTGGAAAATACCTTTACGGGATGATAGCGGGATAGAACTGTAAAATACGGGATAATCCTGAGAAAAACGAGAGGGTTGACAGGTATGCACTTGTAATATTTGTATTTTTTGCTAATTAAAAATCACCTCACATGTATTTTTTTAATAACTCTAAATCTGTGTCTAATTTCAGAGGCTGCTTCTGTCCTCCTGAGGTCACATTTTTAGCCTTGCCTGCATACACTGAGACAGCCTTCAAGACTGAAATTAAATACTGATAGGATAGAACTGTAAAATATGGGAGAATCCCGGGAAAAACAGAAGGGTTGACAGGTATGCCCACTTTTATGGGCTCATCTCTTATTCCAAAAGCGGAGAACTTTGTATGGAGACGTTTGTTCATTTTGGTACATTTTTCAGGTCACACACCATTAAAGGGGATCAATTCCTAATGTGCCTTACACAGGTGACCGAATCCACTTTTGCTATTTTAAGGATGGACAAATATGGTTTGTGCCCCAGCACATGGTCTAACAGGGTTGTGCTAATTCTCTTAATGAGTTATGGGTGTGTTTTAAGCATAACGTACATTAAACCAATCAGAGTCTCATCTCCCGTTCCCTTTAAGAGTCAGTTGTGTCGCACCATGGCACATTTGCTATTTACATAGTGGACTTTGTAAGTGGAAAACCTAAACACTTCACTAGCGAGGAACAGGTCAGGTAAGCAATGGTCAACACAGGGGCAAACAGATGTATACAGGCAGTCCAGAGTCGTAGTCAGATACACAGGCAGATGATTAGAAGGCAGGCAGCAGACAAGGATAAACAGACAAACAAGGCGAGGGTCAAAACACGGCAAAACAAGACAAAAGAAATGCGTTGTAATCAGGGCCAGTGCGTCCATAGAGGCGACTTAGGCGGCTTAATAATGAGGGCGGCAAACCAACCAACCGCAGCCCAACCCAACGTACTGACTTTCATCCACAACATCAACAGAACACTTGCATAATAGGGGTCTGGCATAATAGTGAGGGCGGCAAACGCTCCCCGCCGCCCAACCCAACGTACTGACACATCCGCAACATCAACACCCCGTCCTCACTTTATGAACTGGTCAGGTTCGTTTTCACTTTCGGGTTGAGGGCGGCATGCTAGTCCATTGCCTAGAGCGGCAGTTCGGCTTGCTCCGGCCCTGGTTGTAATGCACAAATAGTAAACAAGACTTCGCAACTACAGCGTGTGTCTGTGCTGCTTAAATAGTCCATGTAATCAGTCTTTGACAATCCTCCGGCTGTGTGTATGCAATCAGTTATCATCTGAAACATCTCTGTGTGTGTGGTGCATAACTGGAGTTGTAGTCCATAATGTGGTGGATTTGTAGTTCTCCAGCGAATTGCATGTTTACCAGCGATCTGCTCAGGCTGGATCGCTGGTGGCCGTGACAGTATTGCTGTACATCCTGTGTGTATTAAGCAATGTGTACACGTTTGGACCTGCATAGGCGCATAACTGACAGGCTCTACGCTGAACTTTAGAGTAGCTTTTAGTTGGTCAATGGTGCTGTTGGTCTATTTCAGTTCCTCAAAATAGCAACGCACCAACAATGTGCCTTAAAGGGGAAATGAAGCACTCAGTCAAGTTTACCTTATTTTGTACATTGGATTCCACTTTACTGAAAATATATTAAACAAACTCAATTAATGAAACCATTTAGAAGAAAACGGCATGTTTTACTATAGATTTAAACCTAGGGTGCCGCCAATATCGCTGTGTCGGATGTCACAGGGTTGGTTCCGCTCTCTCAGTACAATGGAAGTAAAGGAGTGAACGCGGAGACTGGAAATCGTAATTTAACCCAATGCGTGAAGTTGTGGGCGTGGAGCTCCTGCAAATACAAGCATCAAATGTGTGTCTAATATAAAAGTATATATATTTATTCTGTTTTTCTTTTTTTCTCCTTTAATTACCGATCATGATGCCCCTGTGACGTCAGTAATGATTCACTCTCCCAATAGTATGGGTTTCAACCAGGTCCGGTGCTGACACCACGGGGGCGGGTACTTTCACTTTTACAGTATATTACTTTTATACTTTTATATTAGACACACATCTGATGCTTGTATTTGCAGGAGCTCCACGTCCACAACTTCACGCATTGGGTTAAATTACGTTTTATAGTTTCCGTGTTTAGTTCTTTACTTACATTGTGTATGTTCAACTAATAGAGCGGAACCAACCCTGTGACGTCAGACACAGCGATACTCCAAGATGGCGGCGCCCTAGGTTTAAATCTGCAGTAAAACATGCCATTTTCTGCTAAATGGTTACATTAATCGAGTTTGTTTAATATATTTTAATTAAAGTGGAATCCAATGTACAAAATAAGGTAAACTTGACTGAGTCCTTCATTTCCCCTTTAACACACCTCCTTTATAGACCAGCACACCCATGAGTCCACAAAGTGGCGCAAATAGATCTGTTATTTAAACAAAGTGGCGCAAAACATAAAAATCAGTGTTGCGCTGGTCTGAAAATAGCAAAAAATCGCGGCATACGCGCATACAGTGTATGATAGGGCACTTTAACTGACATTTGCACCAGTTTTGCAACAGATAATTTCTTGCAATCACTCCATATAAAAAAAAACATTGTGCATTTATGAAGTGTGCCTCATACAGGTGAGTGCGCTTGACAAACCACCTGTAGAAACACTCTTCTCTCTAAAAATATTAAGAAAAACACCCCCCTCATTACTCTAGCACTCAATTCTCTAAGAGTTGCTTTGTATAATCAGCACTTGTTGTGTGTATTGAACTGCTGAATGCCTCCTCAATTGTAAGTTTCTTTGGATAAAAGCGTCTGCTAAATGACTAAATTAAACATAACGGAGCATTTTAAATTAGCCGAAAAATGAGTAATTAATCATAACATGTTATTTTATATGCACCTTTTTTTATCTGTTATGTATAACCGCACATGTATATCGGATATATTTAACCTGGGGAAGGGGAAAATACCTGGCATGTGCTGTAAATGTTCATTTGTGTACATTAGGAGACAGATTTACATAAAATAGCTATGTTTCATCCATCTTTTTATGCCTATTTTGGAATATCACCAATGGAAATGCCAGGATGTGCATACATCTTGAAAATGCTCAATCAAAACGCACGGACACAACTGAGTAGGACAAACTTTTTTATTACAATTCAGGGACTAAGCCGAAGGAATGTGCCTCTGTTTTCTTTTGTGTTTGTTGTTTCATTTTTCCAATTTCCTGCTTTCTCCTTTCCCCACTTCCCTCTGGGAGTTACAGACATGTGGTTGCTCAGGCATCGAAAATGACTGATGCGTGTCCAGGCCTGCTCTTAAAATTGTTCTGATGACTCCATGGAAAAGTTCACAAATGCACCACACTGGAGGGCAACACAAAAATAACATCCATGCAAGCTTAAGTAAGTAAACAGGCACAGATGGGCAAAACCTCAATCATCTACTGAGCTCTTGTGTCCAAAAATAATAACTCTTTAAAAGCGAGAAAATTAAAATATAAGTTAGCGTCCTCATGTGAGATGCCTTCAAAAGAGCCAGCAAGCTAACTTTACCCCAAAGACTATCAGTATTGGTTTGCAGAGTTTCTTAACAAGTACACACTACCCAAACCACCAGATGCTCTTTGCCCTGGTCATTGACATGGCAGAGACTGCCAGAGCTTTACACAGAATTAAAGTCAACATCAAAACCAAGCCTACTGCAACATACTGTGAGCATTATCAACACAATCTCACGGCAATTCGTAACTTTTTGATTTAGTGGCTAATTGGTATGAATTCGTACGATCTAATTTGTACAAATTAGTATGATTTGCTCATCACCCAATGATGATTGGGGTTAGGGGTGGGGTTAGGTGCCACGCCTCCTTTTTAAAATCGTACATTTTCGTACAACTGAACTAGTACGAATTCGTACGAATTAGCCACTAATCTGACAAAACGTAAAATACTTGCGTCTCCTCGTGAGATCAGGCTGGCATTATAGTATTGTGCTTTTATCCTGCACCACTGAATAGTCACAATCAGTCAACCAACCAGTCAATCAGCCAGTCTGTCAACCAATCAAACAACTGACAAGTCACTGTTTTGCACCTAGGCAACACGGGGTGCTGAAATATCATTGTGTAAACTGGCAGTGGGCTGGTTATGGAGCCCAAAACAAAGACAGACATTCCCATAGAGTTGGGCGATGTTGACCAATTTAGCGATGGCATCGTAGTCATAGGCGGAGGTGAATTAATTATTTATGAATAATTAATTAATTCATAAGAAATTAATTATTTGTAGCCTACTGTTTCAACTACAGGTCTTTATTTTACCAAATCATAAATAAATAAAGATAAGTCACACTCAAATTACCACCTGTCAATTACTTTTTTTCGCGGGCATGAGTAGGCAGAGTGATCCGTGTCAGTCATTTGTTTGGTGTGTTGGATGACAGAGGGGTGTCGCGGACGAAAGTGAGTTGCAGGGGTGTCGCGGATGAAAGTGAGCGGCGCGGGGGTCTCGCGGACAAAAGTGATCGGCACTGGGATGTCGCGGACGAAAGTGAAGAGGGTTGGGGAGTCGTGGAAAAAAAAGTGAAAATGAACAGCTGGCAGGGGAGAAGGGCAGTTGAGGTAGGAGATCGGTAAAATGAGGTGCCGGATCAGATTTCAGAGGTGCCGGATCCGGCGTGTTCCGACACAAATTAAGCCCTGAATAGAGTCAAGATTACTTAAATATCACGTTTAACAACTATAATGAGACACGATCCAGCAATACATCCTTGATAAACTGTTCGATGTACACTGTTCTCTGGAGCTTAGATGAGCGCATGACAGTGTGTGTGTCTGTGGCTGTGTGTCTGTGGCTGTGTGTGTGGCTGTGTACGTGTGTGTGTGTGTGGTACGTGATGTGCGTTTTCAGCAGACGGAGGGCTGTTCAGAAATGCTAGGTGAAACGCCAGTGTGGACGTGGATCATTTTCGTTCTTAAATGCTATTTTAAAACTAAGCTGTATCAGTGTAAACGGGGCCTGAGTGTGTATTTTTCACGAGCGGGTTTGCGACGGGGGCAGGGCGGAGGATCGGCGATGCCGACTCAGCATCGTGATGTCTATCGCCCATCGGCAATGGACGATGGCATCGTCTATTGGCCCAAACCTATCCCACGGGCACATTCTCAAAGGAGAATAACTCACTTTAGCATTGTTTTTTTTAGATAAACATGTTTATTTAGCATGTTTCTTAAACATCTGCAAACATATTATTGTACTTTTATGCTTTAAAAAGAGTCAAAAATGTACATACAGCACTTTTAAAAGAGGGATCTCCTTCCCTCCCTCACACCTGGAAGATAACCATCACACACTTCTTCAACAGTGCAAAGCGTGTCTTTTTAATCCCCCTTATCTGTGTATGTGCCTGTCTTTTTCTCTTGTAAAATCAAAAAGCCACTTTGAAGATGCTCCCTAACCCTTTGTCACCTCTGCATAACTCACTATGGCAGGAGAAGATAGGGGATGAACAAGGAAAATGAACAGAGAAAGCAGCAAAAGAAGGGAAGAAAGAAAAACAAGACCACACACTTGACTAGATCACTGTGTGTGTGTGTGTGTGTGTGTGTGTGTGTGTGTGTGTGTGTGTGT
>CAIGQZ010001199.1:3317503-3333349 GCA_903798205.1 Danio tinwini | reverse complement strand
GGCTATAGGGCGGTCCGCTCCTGTTTGTCAGATCTGGGCCACAAATATGACAAAGCAATACCACATATAGAATTCAACCAAATGTACCAGAACTGACCCTATTCTGGGACACAGTTTGCTTTAATTCTGGCCCAGAACTGGCCTACACTTACATCCGGACCACATACTGGATGGATTGATGGCTTTAGGGCGGTCCGCTCCTGTTTGCCAGATCTGGGCCACAAATCAGCTATTACTACCCAAATCTGCCATATCAAAGAGCTATAGTTTTACCCCTAAAATTTTATCAAATGATCAATGTACTTTATCTTTACCAAAAGTCACCTATTTGGATAACAGTACCATACTTGCCACATCTTACCTCAGCTCCTTTGAGCTCACACCATTTTTAGCCAGAGATACTCATATTTGCCATATATCTCATCTGGGTCGCTTTAGGCTCACAGCCACATTAGCCAGAGCTTACTGTGCCGAATATTTGCCAAAGGTGGCCCACATATGTTTTAAGGTAACTTGCACCTACACATGTGAGCCACTTTAGGTTTAGACCCAGATTACCCTTAAATGACTGTCACATTTTGCCAGCTGTGGCCCACATTTGTCTTCCATCATTTGGGCCAAATTGATCATTTTCCACATGGGCCACATTAGGCTCACATTCAGATTACATTTTGCCATAAGTGCCAAATCTTTGCTCTAAATGGCCCATATATGAATTTGAATCTTTGGCCTCCTTTTGCCATTGTACAGGTGGGCCACTTCAGGCTCACATTCATTTTGTCTGGGCTAAAGGAATACCACCAGTGCTGCGTAACTGCCTAAAGTGACCCACATATATATGCTATCTAGGTACACTCTAAATAATGCTGGGGTCCACACAATCGATTTGTGTTGGGACAACAAGAAGGAATTAAGTAAGTTTAATTAAGTTGTCCCCCTTAAAAAAAACTCTACATTTGTGTTGTTTCAGCTCATTTTAAATAAGGAGTTTGAACAAACAGCAGATGTAATTGTTTGAGTGTATTATTGTCTACGAACAAGACATTATTTTGCAGTAAACGTTCTTCTCCCCATGGAAGGACAGAGACCGGGTCTACCCCTAGGCTTTTTAGAACAAACAGCTTTTTACACTAATCAGAGATTATATGGTCACAGACACACGATTGCTCACCACATTTATTCCCCCAGCCGGAAAGACCCCCTCCTGACATCCCCAGACTGAAAACATCCAGATAGCCAGGAGAGGAGCTTATTTGTCATAAAAATGGCAACACCACCCATAAATCATCGTTTTCCTTCGGCTTAGTCCCTAATTTATCAGAGGTCACCACAGCGGAATGAACCACCAACTATTTCAACATATGTTTTACGCAGCGGATGACTTTTCAGACACAGTGCTGGGAAACACCCATACACTCTCACATTCACATACACACTCATACACTTCAGCCAATTTAGCTTATTCAATTCCCCTGTAGCGCATGTGTTTGGACTTGTGGGGGAAACCGGAGCACCCGGAGGAAACCCACGCAAACATGGGGAGAACATACAAACTCCACACAGAAATGCCAACTGACCCAGCCGAGGCTTGAACCAGCGATGTTGCTGTGAGGTGACAGTGCTAACCACTGAGCCACCGTGTCGCCTCACCCATAAATATTGCTATAAAAATCCCTAAAAGATGATTGGACTATAATAACATTGGTTTATTAACACCATAAATTAACTGAAAAGGGTAAGATTACCATAAAGTTTGGGAATTTCTTTTAGGGTTTGTACAATTTTTACGGTAAGATACTGGCAACCGCAGCTGTCGTTTTTTTTTTTTTTACCAAATATTTTTTTCTTAGGTAAAATTTACTTTACTTCTTCTAAGGTACAGTGCGGTACGGTACGGGTCACCTTTATTAGGCTTGCGTTTCCACTGCCAAAAGGGTACTCTTTTGGTGGGCGTGGTGTACAACAGAAAGTTTCAGATGACGTCATTTTTACTCAAGGAAATGTCACAGTAAAGCCGTACGGGTGGTTCACATATAATATGAGAAGCACTTCTCACAAAACAGATGCTTTAAACACATAAATACTTGTGTATAAATGTTCATTACTAACCTTTCCATGAACATGATTTGATTACAACGATTCAATAATCACACACACCTTATTAACATGAGCTCAAGAAGTTTATTATTTCAAATATAGACGCATGGCGAGCTCTCTGGAGAAAGTGAACCTGCTCGCACTTTTAGACGACTTCGTAAAAACAACAACAGGACACGGTAGAGTTTGTTCTTCTTGGCTTTGTGGCTGTTCAAGATGACGACAAGGTTTGTTTGAGCTCAGGTCATGTGAGCTAACGTTCAGCTGCGCGTCTTGCTCCGCTTTTTGGTACCCTTTTTTCGTGCTAGGTACACTTTGTAAAGATTAACCAAAAAGTGATACGGTACGGTTCGCTTTTAGGTACCCTTTTGGCCTGTTTCCACTGAGTGGTACAGTACGGTACGGTTCGGTATGCTTTTATGGCCGTTTCCCCTGTCAAAAGCCGTACCGAACTGGTACGAAAGAGTACCAAAAGGTGGAACTACACGCGCAGCCATACATGCCAACACTCCCGGGAGTCTCCCGTATTTCAGACCCATCTCCCCTATTGTTTTTTCTCCCGGAAAACTCCAGGAACCTCCCATACCAAAAGGCTACCCTTGGTAGTGAAAACGCAAGCCTGATAAAGGTGACCCGTACCCTACTGTATCAGTTAGTGGAAACGACTAACTTACTACAAGTTACGCCCCTTCATGTTACGGCCCTCCCTTGCATTCAGTAGACAGATACATTTAGAGTAAAGCCCAACAGTTTATCAGCAGCCCGACGCAAAGCTGTTGTATAAAAAACTGAAGGGTTTTATTCTACGATAGCAACTGCCTGGATGTACTTTATCCTGCTTATTACATGGCTACTAGCCACAAAACAAATAAAGTAGACATAGAACATTGTTCAGATCCATAACCGTTTATAAATTCCTTAATTAAACGCAAAGCTGACAGAAACACAAACAGCTGATGGAGTATACACTAACCTGCACATTACTGAGTCACAAGATGGCGTCAAACCGCAGTGTGACAGATAAGCACATATAAATGTAGATATAAGTATATGGATGTGAACGTATCCACTGATGATCAAAGTGAATTCTCACTTCCCGGATGAGTCTGTGTTATTCATCTGTTGTTATCTGGTTATAACATACCTTAAAATAGTTTTTTAAGTATTCCAGACAGCCGTGTAGTAATCCAGGATAGCATCCTACCTGGCAAAATCACACATAGTACCAATGTTATACACACACGCACACATGCTGAGTCAAGGACAGAAAATGTTAGCGAGTGGAGTAGTTAAGCGGACCCAGACGTGAAAGTACTGCTCTAATTTAAGACGGTTAGTCATTTCCTCACACAGCCTTCGTCTGTTCTCAAACTGCTGTCCAGTGTGTGTGTTTGCAGGGCCAGCGCACGGCTCTGGAATGATTCACAACACCCGAGGAAAACACCCATAATGCACAGACTTTCCTCACTAACAGGTCAACAATCCACTTTCCATTTCCACTCTGAGTAACTTCATGAACTAAGGATTTCCCCTGAAGACAACACTCAAGGAAATGAGGTTTGCTACTCATAAGTGATACACTGGATGAAAAATAGAAAGAAACACATTCATTTTCATTGGAGAGAGTTGATCATGTGTAAATAACAGCTCTGCAGTGTGTAAATCTTTCTGAACACGAAGACCTAGAGTTTAAGGCCATTTCAGTATATCTCCTCAGGGTAAATATTTATAACAGGCTCATTGGGAAAATGTGCCCTGGCGAACATTTTTGAGAACCTATAAATATGTGCTCATGAGTACATGTGTATGTCTGCATTTTAAGTGTAAAACCAACACTATGGGGCGATACCACTGATTGCTTACCTCTGTATGGGCGGCTTTTCTGGTGTGAGTGGTTTGCTTGGTAGCTTAACACAAATGGTGCAAGACTTGAGAGGCAGAGCAGAGCTTAAATCTGCTGAAGGACGGTTCCAGAAACCAGGTCGAAACAGCAAGGGCCCTATCACACACCCAGCATAATAAGGCGCAAGACGTGTAGGGTCTGATTTGTTGCTATTTTCAGACCAGCAGAAATGTAATTTTTATGTTTTGCACCACATTGTTTGAATAGCTGATCCATTTAGACCACTTTGTGGACTCATGGGTGTGCCAGTCTGAAGAGGAGGTGTGTTAAGGCGCATTATTGGCGCTATTTTAGAGGAACTGAAATAGACAGCACCATTGACCAACTAAGAGTTGCTCTAAAGTCCAGCATAGAGGGCTTTGTTATGTGCCTATGCGGGTCCAAACCATAGACTGTAAAAGATATGGACGTAGTATTCGTGACGTCACTCATAGGTTTCTGAACACTGCAAAAGAAGCTACAAGTAGGCGCGGCCAACCGTCGACATTTTGTTAGCGCGTCATCGCACCAAACGCAGGATACCAAATAAGGGCAAAGAGGCGGAGAGTGGGCGGAGCTACAGACGCATGCTGGATTCTCAGCATTTTGCTTAGACCTGGCTTAGACACTTTTTACTTTGGGAGAATGTTTAATACTTCATTACCTGTGACTCGTTTGTGTTCTGACCACAAGTGCTTGGTTGTAGACTATCAATAAAGTGTTTAGACTTTTAAAAGCACTGTTGTAATACATTGAGCCACTAAACATTGTTCTTATGATGTTTTTCGACAGGAGGAAAACGCGAAATACTATTAAACACTTCAGATATAGTCTGTGTTAGTAAATGCAAGGCTATTTATAAAATTCAGCACTAACACTGTATGACAACGCTTCAGATGACTGTTTTATAGCCTACAGCTAATCTGTCAGCATCTGGAGTGCATTACAGGTCTAAAGAACATTTAATGATAAATGATCTTAAATAAAAAAGTACATTCATAGATGGTATATAAGTATAATTTCACTCACCTGGGAAATGGAGGCAACTTGAACGGTTTGTAAGCACAATTAAGTGCACACAGCATGCCATATCATCTGATAATTGCAGGAAATAATTCCAAAAGGCAATTGACTGTGTAAAGAAACATTAACCAAAACAAAAATACGATGTATACGCCGAGATCAGCGGCTAATTAGCCGGAATCAGCTGAGGTGACGAGACTGCGACCAGCGAGGGCTAGCTGTCACTCAAGTGGCCACGCCCTTAATTATGCAAACTTAATATCACTCAATAAAAACGAAATGGATGAGTTATAAAAAAATTCACCCCCCTCACAGTTGTCATGAAGGGTAATCATAGCTATATGCAGCAAAGCCATCGTTTGTACCAGGCTGTAAACATGTTTTTATCAGCTGTAAAAATGGCCAATTTACCAATGCAGAAAGAAAGCACTTGGATTTCCTGGAGCCAGCCCCCCAAGGCGAGTCGATGAATTGCAGTTTTAGTTACTTCCGTATTGGCTTCCCGAGGGAGAGCGAGAGGTTGCTGCTTGGTCCAAATGCTGTCCAATACACAAATATCTTTACATATGAAAACAATGAAAGGATTAAAATGTTGCAAAAATGATTATTTTCTATATAAATATAAACACCACTGCCTCCATGCCTCCTTCATCTGAGAGGGCTTTTTTCAGTTTATTGATGACATCAGCATTAGTATAATGTTATTATTATTAGCAGTATTATTTGTTATATGCATATTTATATTTGTTTTAATATAAACTAGTTTAGATTTATCCGCCTGTGGGGTTTTGGAGACGTCTGCATCAACATATGGGGCATAAAAACAGGAAGTGTGTTTGGCTATAACTCAGTTATTGATCACACTTCATTATTATTGTTCATTTATTCCTTTGCTGGAAATTAGAACTGAATTTAGAAATAGTTTTGAAACTAATCTTTGTGCTTTACAAAGAAATTAAATATGTAGGATAAGGGATGTGTTCGGTGGAGTGAGTTTCCACCATTTCCTTACTCCACGAAGGTAAAAGAGTAAAAGTAAAGGGAAAGTGAAGAGGCTAAACGGAGAAGGCTCTTTCTTTATCCTTGCACTTCAGATGCTCTGTTTAACTGTTTTCTCTCAGTAAAGTGTTCGGTTTTTACACTTACAAAGTCGTCATGTAAATAGCAAATGCTCCATGACGTGACGCAACTGACTCTTAGGCCCAATCCCAATTCTTCCCCTTAGCCTTTCCCCTTACCCCTCGTTTTGCACGTTCACGTGAAGAGGTAGGAGTGTACCAATTCTCTTTAGCTTGAAGGCGTAGGGCTAAGGGGAAGGGGTAGATACCCCTTTGAACGGAGATTTTCAGGACCACACTGGAAACCAAAGCGTAAGAAAATTTCCCAGAATACACCAGCCACAACGGCAGCTGCACTCGGAAATAAGGAGAGCCACAAGTTAGTATTTTTTGTCATTATTATGAATATTTACAACAAACAAACACATTTTAATATATTCAGAACCGCGTTCATGCTTTACCGTCATGCTTTAATAAAAAAACGCTAAAATTGGCGATCTATAATCCCTAATAATAACTCCTGTACAGCAGTCCCACAACATTCTGACACTCGAACACCCTGTCAGAGCAGTCTAGTGGCTGAGAATGAGCGTTTTCCAGTGTCTGCTATAATGTTAATGTTGTTTTTGGTGTGTTTACATGGATGAAAAGGCCACGGTGTAAATGTGCAGTACAGTTATGATCTTATTGCCACATTAGATCGTTATGATAACAATATATGCCTTCAGTGATTTCCTGAAGATAAATACCAATAATAACACAACTGGAATAACTACAGCAGTCACCATCGTCGGATTTCATATGAAGCAAGAGCTTATGATGACGTGTGCAGGAGCTGTAGTGCTGTCCCATTTCTTAGGGGTAAATTTTGAAGCGCTTTCCCTTCACACTCTGTTTGAAGGGCCAAGGGGAAGGAGTAGGGGTACAAAAATAAAATTGGGATTGGGCCTTAAAGGTAATGAGAGACTAGACTCTGATTGGTTTAATGCACGTTATGCTCAAAACACACCTATAACTCATCAAGAGAATAAGCACAACCCTGTTAGACCATGCGCTGGGGCGCAGATCATATTTTTCCATCCTTAAAATAGCAAAAGTGGATTCAGACATGCCCTTAATGCTTTTGAGCCATGCACATTAGACTTCACGCTTAGAACGTTAAAATAGAGCCCCATGAGTTTGTGGTATAAACACGCAACCACAGTGGGTTTTCTCTTCTAGTTTGCTTTTAAAAACACTATGGGTTGTGTTTGATATATTATGCACAACAACAAACCAACCGGCTTCTTTCAGACACACACGAGAAAGATGGTAATATTAGAAGAAATGCACACAGTGGCCTCTGGTGGATTTACAAAAAATGTCACGCATGAGAAAACGTGCCCCAGTAACGTATTTAAGATTGTCAACAGCGTGCACATCGCTCTCTAGTGGATGTGTCAAAACAGAAACTGCCAGACTAAGACTCAATCTCTATTCTCACCCCTTACCCCTACCCCTCGTTTTGCGTGTTCACTTGAAGGGGTCGGGGTGTCCCAATTTTCTTTAGTGTGAGTCATAGGGCTAAGGCTAGCCCTTGAAACTGAGGTTTTTAGGACCACACTCAAACCCAAGGGGTACGAAAATTTCCCAGAATACACCATCTACAAAGGCAAAATGGCTGCACACGGAAGTCGGGAGATTCACAAATATTACAAGTATTTTTTTGTCATTATTACAAATTTTTACAACAAACAAGCACATGTTTTAATACTGTCTTAATGGTATTCGTGTTTTACTGTCACGCTTTAAAAAAAACGATTAAAAAAACGACGTTAAATTTGGCTATCTATAATCCATAATAATAACTCCTGTACAGTAGTCCCACAACACACATCTGTCACTCAATGACACTCAAATGTTTTCATGTGTTCAGATGAATATGGCCATCAGGGTGTAAATGCACAGTACCAGGGCTTTACATTAACACCCGCCAACCCGCCAAATGCGGGTAGATTTCAGCCATGGCAGATTAGACAAACACTCTCACTAGCCACTTTGGCTGGTTGAAGATCATTTTTAAATTATAGTTATCTTAAAAGCAAGGTTCGACAATAGAGATGGCCCAATATGTGTGCAAATGTCATCTTAGAATCGAGAAGAAGCAGCATGACCAACAAAAATAGCATTCGTGTGAGCAAAGGAAAGCAGGTGAATATCGAATGAGAGAATAATGAACACTCGCGCCGCGAGCACAGGGGATGTGATGCGCACTTCTGTTTTAAAAGGCATGCGCGCTCCCGTTTCCTGGCGTGAAGCAACCGTGCCTAGAGGAAACACAACTGCTGCGATCAATTCTCTTTCAAATAGACTGGACAAAAAGTGATGCTCGTGCACACACAGTCCTGCTGCTTCCTAAAGCTCTGGATGTTTCTAAAATATGTGTTTTTGTAAGCAGCAGCGGTTGCCGGTTTTGTTCTAACTATTCTTTTAACATTATGGGCCTAACGTTACCCATGTGCATGTCATCATCCTTCTTATCACACGGTTTTCACCTGTATCTTTTGCTTAGTTATTTTTGTTAATATGGTTTAATTAGCATTGTTACAATAACATTGCTTTAATAGGAGATTAACTCCCCATGAATGTGTAGTTACTAGTGATCTGAGAAACCTTTAGCCTTACAGACTAGGCTAATAGTCTTTTAGCCTACTAGGCTTTTTAAATGTTATTGTTTTTGTTATGAAAGGTTTTGTTGAATAAAAAGAGCATGCATGCAGCTATATTTTGCATGTTTTGACATACTATTTAACATCTGTGGCTAGGAAGTAATTATTTATTTATGTTTGGTGGGGTACATTTGGTAAATCCTCAGTGTTGAGCTCTGAAAAGTCCTGTGAAATAAAAACGAATTGCAATGCGACACTGTGAAACCACAGCTCATTTGCTCATGCACATTGAGCAGGGTCATACACACAAAAAAATGAAATAAATGAGGAGGCATGTGGACAACACAAGGTCTAAATCAAGTAACTTTAGCATGCCAAAGTCAAATTTATGCATGTATATTTTCCCAACAACAAATTGTGGCTTGTGAAAATGGCGAGTGGCTAGTAATGGTGGAAAACTACTAGCCACAGTGGCTGGTGATCAAAAACGTTAAGTCAAGCCCTGCACAGTACAGTTATGAGCTTATTGCCACATTATATCATTATGAGAACATGATATTGTTGCCTTTAGGGATTATAAAAGTATGCAACTGGAATAACTACAGCAGTTGCTGTCATCAAACTCATATGAAGCAAGAGATTGCGATGACATATGATGACGTGCGAGTGTTGTAGTAGTCTCCCATTTCTTAGGGGTAAAATTTGAAGCCGTTCTCTTCACACTCTGTTTTGAGGGCCAAGGGGATATAGGGGGTAAAATAGAATTGGGATTGGACCAATATAGTCCAGGGTACATATTCGTTCGTTCTCAAAAATGTATTCCCGGAAACATATTTCCAGTAAGGCTGGGTTATAAATAGTCTTTTCTTTGTCCTAAACAGCGCCATAGATAATATAAACAGACGCTCTAGAAAATATAAACACTCTCTGACAGAGTCTCTCACACAGTGTTTTAGGCAGCTCCAGTAGCTTTGTCCACCACATCTTCATCACATTATTGAATTACATAACATTTCCCAAACATGTAAACAACTTTAGTGGGTAACGCTTTAGTGCAGCTCACAAACTCAAACTATTAACCAACACTACTAGCTTAATGAACTACTAATTAGCTGTTTATTAATCGTAAGGTATTAGTTGGGTTTAGGCTTTGGCTAGGACTAGGGATGCAGAATAAGATCATACTTGATAAGTTCTAATAAACAGTTAACATCTTAATAATAGGCAGTAAATAGCATGAATTGTGACCTAAACCAAAGTGTCACCCTCTAGTGTTTTCATATCAAAGAACAAACTCAGGGCCCAATTGCACATATATATCCAAATTCAAATGAGCTTTTTTGATTATAGGAATTACTATGAAAATGTCCTTGCTCTATATTAAACATCACTTGGGAAATATGTGAAAAAGACAAAAAAATGACAGGAGGACTGATAATGTTGACTGCAGTTTTATAGCATAGCCATAACAAACTTAACAAAATGATCAATCTTTTTTATTGTAATGATGATGCAATATGAATAATATACTGAAGATTACTGAGCCTTCGTGAGAGTAAAACTAAATCATGTGGGAAGGACAGAGACGAAGAACAGATGGAGAAAAGACTGATATGAACAGAGAAGAAACGTCATAGATAGACGGATGAATGGTGACTGGGATTTGAAAGTCTTGAAAACTGTAGAGAGAGAGAGAGAGAACAAACATTAGACAGACACACACACACACACACAACACACAGACAGACACACACACACACACACACACACACACACAGTTAACGATTTTTGTAAACGGCACAGTATTTAACCGTAATATAAACTGTATTTTACTATAAGACAGTTTAGCGGTATGTTACTTTATTTTAAAGTTGCAATGTGAAAATTACAAACAGTAAATATATATAAAATTAAAATTATTACAATATTTAATTACAATATTTAAATATTATAAATACAGTATTTTTTGTGGTGGGCTGTTATCGGTGTTAACGTGTTGCGTTAACGCAAGACTCTTATCGGGCAATTAAAACATTTTTTTGCCGTTAATCTATTCTCAAAGTTGAGTTGGGAGCTGGGTCTAGCCCAGGCAAAGTTGATCCTGGAGGGCCGGTGTCTCTGCATAGTTTTGCTCCAACCCTAATCAAATACACCTGCCTGTAGCTTTCTAGTGATCTTGAAGACACTGATTAGTGTGTTCAGGTGTGTTTGATTAGTGTTGGAGCAAAACTCTGCAGGGACACTGGCCCTCCAGGATCAACTTTGCCCATCCCTGGTCTAGCCTGACAAATAAGATGTAAAAATGTTTGTTTCAAACGTTTATTAATCATTTACTTACACTCATGCTGAATGAATCTTAAAAACTACCAACTACTCTTAAAGAAACTGTTTTGTAAATAAACTATCCAACACAGGCTCATTCTGAAAACGTAGCCCTGGATAAATTTCTGGAGATTGCAAATTATGTAGTTAGAGGTACGTATGGCTGCATTTCATTTTTTTAAAACGAACACTACGGAGTGATATGACGCCTTTTCGCGCTAGCAGCTGCCCACTTACCTCCGTATGGACAGCTTTCCGGCTGTTACTAGTTTGTCCAGTTAGCTCACCGTGTACGTCAGTGGACTTGACGCAGAGAGAAGTTAACCACAACAGTCCTGTGAAGAACGGTTCCAGAAAGTGGTCAAGACAAAAACAGAAGCCAAAAAATAAATAGCAGGGTGAGAATGTGGTAAAATCTGAAAATGTGGCAAAAATCAGGCAAGGGATTTGTATTGCATGCTCTCACCATAAATCTTACGATGCTAACTTAAACTGTGTGAAAGATTTTTTTAAAATACTACACTCTCAGAAATAAAGGTACGTGAGCTGTCACTGGGGTGGTACCTTTTCAAAATGTACACATTTGTACTTGAAGGGTCCCTATTGGTACCTCAAAAGTATATATTAGTACCTAAAAATTTTGAGAGGAACGCTTTTGTACTTTTTAGGTACTAATATGTACCCTTGAGGTATTAAAGGGCACCTATGGTGAAAAATCTACTTTTCAAGCTGTTTGGACAGACATGTGTGTAGGTATAGTGTATAGACATGTCATATTGGGGTGATATAAACACACTCAGTCCTTTTTTTTCAATTTAACAACATAAAAACGGTGGACCAATTGGAGCGGTTTTGAGATCGACCACAACTTGATGTAGGAGTGCGGTCCCCCTGCCCACCAATGTTGATTGACAGCCTCATATTAGCATGTCTCCGTAGTAACGTGTATAATCATATCAACAAGACAGGACGTGTGCAAATCAACCGGGAATAAAAGGTCTGTTCAGTTTGCTAGGATCATCAATCATCATCAAATGTGATCAAGAGTGAGTTTGACAAGTTTAACATGTTTTAAAACAGTGCATGTGTGTAATCAATTACAGCCATTTACTTCAGCTTTACTTCATCAGCACAGCAGTACAATTATAAAAGAAGACGCTTCAATCCTGGTTTGTGGACGTTAAATCAGGTTTATTTTGTACATTAATATAACAGATATCTATACAGCAGGGGATATTAACCTGTATCCTGTCACATTTGCGTGCAAAGCTAAATGCGGGCGCTGTATGTGTGTGCGTGTGTGTCTGCGCTGTGTGTGTGCTTGAACTTAGTAATGAAATTGTGTGTGACTCATCCTGCAACTAGGTAAAGGTCTTACTGTAGTTTTTCCTCACAAACGTTACGTGAGATCTGCTTCCTCTTTATGTCTGTGTCAGTTGTCTGAGGCAGCCGAGGGCAGAGGCACACTGACAGGCACGTGGGAATGGTGGGCGGGGAGGACTAGCCTTAAAGGCGCAGTACACAAAAACAGCAAAAATCTGTTGAGAGCTATAAAACACAAACTAGTGAAAGCTATAATCAATAATCTGATGGGTGTTTTGAGCTGAAACTTTACAGACACATTCTGGAAACACAAAAGACTTGTATTAAATCTGGAAAAAGGGGTAAACTAGGTGCCCTTTAAAAGAGGTTTTTGAAAATGACCTTCTATGTAGTGTGTAACACAGCTCTTAGTGAAGTGAAATATCCAGCTAAAGCTTAAATCTGAAAGTGGACAGTTTTTAAAACTATTGATTCATCTATAAAAGAGTCGACTCATAGTGGTTTAAATGAATCGTCTTGATAACGAATCTTCATCTGTTTCGGCGTGACGTCATCGCGAAACATAATGGTTGCGCGCGCAGACCTGGCAAAATTCAAACCTGCGGCCCCGCCCACTAACACAGCAGCAAGACGCTCATGAAGACGCTGTGTTTACCTGGATATTATTGGAAGTGTGAGGGAAAGGAGTCGTTCAGAAATCTGCACGCTTAGTTTCTGCCTCCATCTTGTAATGGACAGACGACACCAGGGGTGCAGGCAAAATAAGGACAAATTATTAGGTACACCGGCTGGCTGCTGAATGCTGGAAAAGGCTTGCGAATGGAGAGCGGGAGCCCGCGGAGATAGCTTGTCAGAGGACAGAGGATGCTACAACCTCCCGGCTGGGGATGTGATCGTTTAGAAAAGCAGAGTAACTAAGCCCTTAGAACATATAGCAGTTCACGGACGAGGTGCCACAGCAATGATTGCAAAAAGAAATGATCTACATGTTTTGTTACCAGTAACTGCGTGTACTGTATCAGGTTAACTCTTTATATTCTCATATCTAATGCCATGTTGTAAACGCGACGCGTGCTGCTTTGTTTACAGATTTAAATGCTTTCGTGAGCTCGTTCCACTGCCATTTGTCGTTGCTATGGCCACCGTTAGCTGATCCTGCACACGTGCAGCGGTCAAGGTTCAGAATATTTCAGCTTTTGCTGCTGTGTGGATTAAAACTGAATGTGTGTCATACATATGCTAGTGTTTAACTGCACTGCTTTCGGTGCTGAGGTGTCTGAATAACACTGTTGAGAAGAGGGTACTGTTTACTGTGGTGTTAGTAAGTTTACTATGAAGCGTGTTTCGGGCGTCCGCTGCAATCGGATCCTATACTAATGTTGGTGACCCGGGGACTTGATAAACCACGCTGGCCAATTTACTGTCTCGCGCTGAACGCTGTCGACCAATCGCAACAGGCTGTCATCGGTCCAATCAGCGCAGATTAGCTTCGCGCTAAGCAGGGGTTTGGAAACAAATGAATCGCTGAACGATTCATATGGGAGTCGCTGGGATAATTAGGTAAAAATAAATGCTTATTATAAGACCATGAACGTGTTTTTTGACCTTGCATGCACATCAGTATGTTGTTGGAGACCCATAAAACCGAAATATGACCCTTTTTAATGTGTAATAGGGGCTCTTTAATATGGATCTTTTAGGTAAAAATGTGTCTCTTTTAAAAAAGTACCACCCCAGTGACAGCTCACGTACCTTTATTTCTGAGAGTGTACAGTAAAAATCCGTAATCTGGTTAATAGTAAGTTTCCTAATACATAATACAGTTAATAACCGTAAATTGACTTTCCCAGAATTCCCTGCATGGCACTTCTTATGTTTTTTTTTTGACATTACTATATTTTTGTTTTGTTTTCTCGTCAGTCATGTACAGTATAGTTTTATGTATAGTCTAATGTTGATAAATTCTGTTTATTTCATTAATTTAATTTATGTGTGTTACTGTAGTGGTGTTTAGTTGTTATGTGAATGATACTGAGCATCTTGTTTTTGCAGCTTGTGGGAAAAATAGATCATTGTATGATTTTCATGATTTTTTTCATCCCCACATGGTTGTTTTTGTCTGTGTAACAAAGGTAGGATGTGTAGATGTCCATACTTTAAACCAGGGATCTCCAATCTCGGTCCTGGAGGGCCGGTGTCCCTGCAGGGTTTAGATCCAACTTCCCTTAACACACCTGCCTGGGTGTTTCAAGTATACCTAGTAAGACCTTGATTAGCTTGTTCAGGTGTGTATGATTAGGATTGGAGTTAAAATCTGCAGGACACCGGCCCTCCAGGAACAAGTTTGCTGACCCCTGCTTTAAACACTGTTGTGTAGAACTATGAATTACCAAAATACCAAAGATTGCCCTAAAATTATTTTATGCTTTCTATTGTATTTTAACATTAAAATTCTGGCAACCACAGCTGCCTTTTGACCGTTCATTTTATGGGCTGTCCATGCTGAAACACTGTATTCAACATATTCTCCAGCATCCTGTGTTTATACATATGTGCGCCGCAGGAATCAGTCAACTATTTTAATTAATTCCTTTCTCCAATGCTATTCCTCTCTCTGGATTCAATTATGGGCTGGAGTTTTATCTGCAGGAGGTCCACTGGAGGTCTTTCAGGGCTATTTATTACAACCACATGTGTTTTTATAGGACAGCGGGTGGAGTTTTAGCACGCTTAAAACAGAAAGTGAAGATAAGCCAGAGTTTAAGTAAAGTACATGTCAAACATCCATCCGCAGGTAAACAGAGTGAAGTTTCCAAAGTATTTTAAAGTCCCTCTGCTCCACTTTCCCTTCAGCTCATCAATTTTCTGACGGTAATGATTATGACTATATCAACAATTACTGATCTTTCTCACGCCAATTCGTAACATCTTGATTTAGTGGCTAATTATTATGAATTCGTGCAATCTCATGTATATTGTAAAATGTATGATTTGCTCATCCCCAATGACAGCTGGGTTTAGGAGTGGGGTTTGGTGCCACACCTTTTAAAAATCTTACATTTTCATCTGACTAGACTTATATTAATTCATACAGCCTTGTGTAAGCTAACAAATTTTTCATCCACCATTTTTTGTGTATTTAAAATTACATTTACTTCATGTAAGTGATGTTACGAAGGGTACGAATGTGACGAGCATATTTCAGTAAATAATATTAATTAAATTATTTATTTCAACAACAACAAAAAGCGGTAACACTTTAAAGTAACAGTTTACACAATTTAGTACTTATTACCTGCCTATTATTAAGATATGAACTGTTTATTAGCACTTAAAAAGTATGATCTTATTCTGCATCCCTTGTCCTACCCAATACCCAAACCCAAACCAAACTAATACCTTACTATTTAATAAGGAGCTTAGTAGTTTATTAAGCTAAAAATCTTTGTTAATGGTTTGTTAATAGCGTGAATTGTACATTAAAATAAAGTGT
>CAIGQZ010001199.1:3284565-3312748 GCA_903798205.1 Danio tinwini | reverse complement strand
CACACACACACACACACACACACACACACACACACACACACACACACGTATGATTATTATACTGTACAGACTTTTATATCTCATGTGGGCATTTGGTTCCCACAACATGAGGAATACAAGGTACAGACACACAAACTGTTGCCTCACAGCAAGGTCACTGGTTCGAGTCCCGGCTGGGCCAGCTGGCATTTCTTTGTGGAGTTTGCATGTTCTCCCCGTGTTTGCGTGGGTTTCCTCCGGGTGCTCCGGTAGTCCAAACACATGCGCTATAGGTGAATTGAATAAATTAAATTGTCCATAGTGTCTGAGTGTGAATGAGTGGATGTTTCCCAGTACTGGGTTTCAGCTGGAAGGGCATCCGCTGGGTAAAACATATGCTGGATAAGTTGGCGGTTTATTATTAACCTCAGATTAATAAAGGGACTAAACCAAAAAAGAAAATAATTGAATGAATGAAAAATGACCAACTCAAACCGACTCAAACCTGCAAAGTAGATATGCATCGCCCCCTACAGGAGCATTATGAACATTACAGTTATAGAGATGACATTAAAAAAAGATTTTTCTCTGTGTTGTTTGCTTCATTTGTAAAGCATTCTATATCCAGTTTGTGTCTTTGTATTTTGGCATATATATTTATTGAAATCCTGATATCATACCTAGGATAAACATCGCAGAGATGTCTATCTGAAATACGTTTTTATTTGATCATTATTTAGTCATGTCTTAAGACGTCTTCATGTGAACATTAAACAGATGTAGAATGACTTTAAGCTGGTTAATTTATAATATACATACAGCAGACCTTTTAAAGATGTTGATCAGACGTTGGATTTTTTTCAAGACTAAACACTACTCAAAATAGCCAACATATTGCAGACATGTATGATTCATTCACTCATTCATTTTCTTTTCGGCTTAGTTCCTTATATTAATCTGGGGTCGTCACAGCGGAATGAACCGCCAACTTATACAGCATATGTTTTACACAGCGGATGCCCTTCCAGCTGCAACCCATCACTGGGAAACACCCACACACTCGCGTTCACACACATACACTACGGACAATTTTAGCTTACCCAATTCACCTATACCACATGTATTTGGACTGTGGGGGAAACCACAGCACCCGGAGGAAACCCTCGCCAACATGGGGAGAACATGCAAGCTCCACACAGAAATGCCAACTGACCCAGCCGGGGCTCGAACCAGCAACCATTTTGCTGTGAGGCGATAGTGCTACTCACTGCAGCACCGTGGCGCCTCACATATATTATTCGTTACCATAAAGCTAATATCACAGACCCCCAAACATTACCTAAAATGTTCTACACTCACCGGCCACTTTATTAGGTACACCTATCCAACTGCTCGTTAATGCAAATTTCTAATCAGCCAATCACATGGCAGCAACTCAATGCATTTAGGCATGTAGACATGGTCGAGACGATCTGCTGCAGTTTAAAGTGACCATCAGAATGGGGAAGAAAGGGGATTTAAGTGACTTTGAACGTGGCATAGTTGTTAGTGCCAGACGGGTATTTCAGAAACTGCTGATCTACTGGGATTTTCACGCACAACCATCTCTAGGGTTTACAGAGAATGGTCAGAAAAAGAGGAAATATCCAGTGAGCGGCAGTTTTGTGGGCACAAATGCCTTGTTGATGCCAGAAGTCAGAGGAGAATGGCCAGACTGGTTCCAGCTGATAGAAAGGCAACAATAACTCAAATAAGCACTCGTTACAACCGAGGTGTGCAGAAGAGCATCTCTGAACACACAACACATCCAACCTTGAGGCGGATGGGCTACAGCAGCAGAAGACTACACCGGGTGCCACTCCTGTCAGCTAAGAACAGGAAACTGAGGGTACAATTCACACAGGATCTCCAAAACTGGACAATAGAAGATTGGAGAAATGTTGTCTGGTCTGATGAGTCTCTATTTCTGTTGCGACATTAGGATGGTCGGGTCAGAATTTGGTGTCAACAACATGAAAGCATGGATCCATCCTGCCTTTTATTAACGGTTCAGGTTGGTGGTGTTGGTGTAATGATCTGGGGGATATTTTCTTGGCACACTTTGGGTCTATTAGTACCAATTGAGCATCATATCAACACCACAGCCACCTGAGTATTGCTTATTCCCAGTGGTGAAAAGAGTACTGAAAAATCATACTTAAGTAAAAGTACCATTACTTGCCCAAGTAGAGTAAAAGTATCTGCTGTAAATATTACTCAAAGTCTAAGTAAAAAGTAGACCTTTCAAAAGTACTTAAGAGTAGTGAGTATTACGCTGTAAGTAGCTGATGCATTTACATGTAATTTGTGGATGTGTTGAAACGTAACATTCTGTAGTGCCTTTCGTTATTGTTCAGCAGGCACACAACATCATGAGACGTTAATATTAGGTTAGATTTAGGTTGTGATGTCAGGTGACCAAAATTCAATGTCTAGTCAGCGTCTAAAGACAATGTTATTTTGATTTCCAGTAATGACGTTGATATTTGGTTGATTGTAGGTTGTGTTAGAAAGTGACCAAAATCCAATGTCGAGCCAACATCTTAAACCAACGTCATATTGACGTCAAATTATGGCAAATACTGACAGCCAAAATCCAAAATCTGATAGACGTCATAGTGGTAACGTCCACACAACGTCAAGCTGTAACATCATTAGACATTGTAAGAAATGAGTGCCTCAACCCAACTCCCACTTTAAATGGTGAATTGATGCTCATTTCCCAAAGGGCTGAATAATGAGAGAAAAGAGAAGTAACAGTTTGTTGTCTCTGCATTGTTTGAGGTGACAACATGGCAACAATTGTACAATGGGGATGGGTGTGGTTCACAAAGAACGGTCTCATCAAGGACGTGGAAACTGTATTAACATAGAGAGATAGAGAATACAGCTGGGTCAACAGCCAAGGAGCAACTTCATTAACATCTAAAGGCAACATCTAAAACAGTATAAAGGTTTGAGTTTAAGAATGTTCAGGGTTCATTCTGACTCCAGTAAACCCAAGGTACTGTGTATTTTGAGACTGCTATGATGAATGAACATCTTTACTGAGATCTTCCAAAGTCATCTTTTTTTCTTACAACATTGATATTTGGTTGATTTTAGGTAGGACGTTGGACATTGACGTCAACCCGATTTTCATTTCCAAACAAAATGTCCCCACTATGTTGGGGTGCAATGTCAATCTGACGTCATGTTGATGTCTTGTGCCTGCTGGGTAGGGCTGTCCGATTAGGGAAAATATCGCCCATGTCTTGAGGTGGTTCAGTATGATGCGATTTACTTTCCATGTGTGATTTGATTGGGCAGGAATCACAAGACTAATTTTCTAATCCCCATGGACAAGAAAAATAAAGTAGTGACTGCAGGTTGAACGAAAGTAGTGGAGTAAAAGTACTCAATGGAAAGTAAAAGTACATATTTTTAAAACCACTTAGTAAATGACAATTCCTGAGAAAAACTATTCAATTACAGTAGTTTGAGTATTTGTAATTAGTTACTTTACACCACTGCTCATCCCTTTATGTCCATCCCTTTTTGACCACAGTGTACCCATCTTCTGATGGCTACTTCCAGCAGGATAAGGCACCATGTCATAAAGCGTGAATCATCTCAGACTGGTTTCTTGAACATGACAATGAGTTCATTGTACTCAAATTGTATTGTTCATTGTTCTCAAATGGCCTCCACAGTCACCAGAACTCAATCCAACAGAGCACCTTTAGGATGTGGTGGAACTGGAGATTGGATGTGCAGCTGACAAATCTGCAGCAACTGCGTGATGCTATCATGTCAATATGGACCACAATCTCTGAGGAATATTTCCAGTACCTTGTTGAATCTATGCCAGTGTAACGGAGGCCAGCTAGTAAGTGCTGTGCAGGTAAACCTCACTCCTCTGACCTCTAAAGCAACAGATACTAGAGGCCATGGTCTTTAGCCTCCTTGTTAGAGCAACTGACTCCCATGCGGAAGGTCGCCGGTTTGATACCAGCTTGGAGCAGGTTGGGTGGCAAAATTAAGACAGTTCTGGAGGCAAAAGGGGGTCCAACCTGATAAGGTGTATAATAAAGTGGCCGGTGAGTCTAGGCCTATATCAATCTTAATAGAGTCATGTTATTAGCCTATTAACATTTCCTGCTTGTTTTCAAACTATTTCATAATTCAAAACGTTAGAACAGCTAGCATAACCTTATTTACCAAATATGTGGACAGTTTGGATGGAAGCTATGGAAATGAAAAATGTAAAACAGGAAATACTTTAGGACCATTGTTATTGTTTACATCACTCAAAATAGTTGTTTATGTAATTACAGTCCCTGTTGAAAAAAACAGCCTAAGCTGGTTGGCTGGTTTTAGCTGGTCGACCAGCCTGGTTTTAGAGGGGTTTTGGCCATTTCCAGGCTGGTTTCCAGCCATTTCCAGCCAGGTCTTAGCTGGTCAGGCTGGAAAATGACCAGCTTGAAATCTTAGGCTGGTTTAGGCTGGATTGTTTCAGCAGGGGTGACAAAATATATATTACAAATAAAAATACATTTCTATCCCATGTCTTTTGTGCATGTATGTACATACAACAACCTACTTGTTTAATTCTATTTCTATTATTAATTTCACTTCAGTTCAATTTTGGGAACTTCTCATCTGAATCCGAATTATAATTACGTATAAACTATATTAGCTTTTAATGAATTAGTTTGTTTCTCTAACACTAGTGTGTTAACATGTTTGCTTCTGAACGTTTGTTTATTTATTATTTATTTATTTTTATTCTGGGGTCTCTAGACTGTTCTAGACGTACCTTTCCGTAAGTGTTTGCGACAGCTCTTCGCGCGCACGCGGCAGCATGACGGAACACGGCAGCGAGAAGATGGCGGAAGAAGAGCGGAATGCCAGTGCAGAGAAACTCAAGGAGAAGGCTAATAACTACTTTAAAGGTACAATCATGCCAAACACCCGCTGCATATAAGAGACTGTACTGATGTCGACTGGATAGGGGTTTGTTGCGTGAGTTTGCGGTTTGATGAGGACTGGTGAGATCAATAAAAGGGCAGCGTGTGTGAGATAAGCACACACATGATGAATCAGAGACACACACTACCAGTGACTTTTCTGTTCGTAATTCATACTTCTGACACATAAACTCGACGATGACGAGAGAAGATGACGTAACTTACTTACGTAGAGAACTGCTGTTCTGTCAGGTGTATAAATGTTGGTTCGCTGTCATTACCACAGTATTAAGACTTTAATACCCTGACAACAGCAAGGTGATCACGTGTTTTCATGAAAGACACTATTTATTTTCGTTTCATGTCTGCTTTTCATTCAATTAATATGGGGAAATTGACATCCTGCTGTTTTGACAGGTAGTTATTTTGATGCTCGTGCTTATCTTGTAGATGTTTTTTGGGGAAAAAACGAGTCATGAGATAAACTAGGGGATGTTTGTTGCATTTGAAAGTGTATTAAAATATATTTACAGCCACCTAAAACGGTCAGATATCAAACTGTCTAAAGGGATTTGATGGACTGTATGTTTTTCAGCCACTGATAAACTTCTGGTGAATAGTTAGTGTGGCTATTTTCCCTTTCATAAGGTTCATTTTATTGCATCAATGTTGTAATTTGATTAAAATATAATGAGTAGGGCTGGGCGATATGGCAAAAATGCAGTCTCGATATTTTTTTTCCATATTGAACGATAACAATGTATATTTCAATGTACAGTGCATTCGGAAAGTATTTATAGCGCTTCACTTTTTCCACATTTTTTTATGTTACGGCCTTATTCCAAAATGGATTAAATTTATTTATTTCCTCAACATTCTCCACACAATCCCCCATAATGACAATGTGGAAAAAGAGTTTTTGAAATTGTTGCAAATTTATTCAAAATAATCATATGAACATCAGTATTCACAGCCTTTGGCGTGAAGCTCTAAATTGAGCTCAGGTACATTCTGCTTCCACTGATCATCCTTGAGATGTTTCAGCAGCTTCATTGGAGTTCACCTGTGGTCAATTCAGTTGATTGGACATGATTTAAAAAGGCATTCACCTGTCTACATAAGATCCCAGGGTTGACAGTGCATGTCAAAGCACAAACCAAGCATGAAGACAAAGGAATTGTCTGTAGACCTCCGAGACAGGATTGTCTGGAGGCACAAGGCTGGGGAAGGTTACAGAAACATTTCTGCTGCTCTGAAAGTCCCTATGAGCACAGTGGCCTCCATCATCCATAAGTGGAAGATGTTTAAACCACAAGGACTCTTCCTAGAGCTGGCCGGCCATCTAAGCTGAGTGATCGTAAGATAAGAGCCTTAGTCAAGGAGGTGATCAATAACCAGATGGTCACTCTGTCCGAGCTTCAGCGTTCTTCTGTGTAAAGAGAAGAACTTTACAGAAGGACAAGCATCTGTGCAGCAATCCACCAATCAGGCTTGTATGGTAGAGCGGCCAGACGGAAGCCACTCCCCGCCTCAGTGTAAGAAATTGCACATTATTTATAATATTATGACAAATTCACGCTATTTATCATTAAGGCGACAGGACTACAGTCGGACTACATTCACACATGTGGATTAAAGCAAATAATATTGTAAATAATGTTCATTTTCTTACACGTTTTGCTTCAGAAGACCTCAGTGTGTCATCAGGAGCCACGGCTATTGATTTGGACTCATTTGTTTGTGTTTATTTTAAATCTCAAAACCCTGTCACTATTCACTGCCATAATATGAAGGACCAAAGAGCATGGATTTACCTGAAAATCTTCTTTAATCTTTTAGGCAAGTAAATGAACAGGGGGTTTTCATTTTGAGTCCTGTTTTGAGTCCTGTTTGGGATGGCAGGGTCACTTATGCAGGAATAAGTACTTGGAAGAATGTCTTGTCCAATGATTTATTTACAATATTTTATATAATACTTCTATCTAATATTATTATTGCAGATAAAGACTATGAGAACGCCATCAAGTATTACACGGAAGCACTGGATCTAAACCCAACCAATCCCATATACTACAGTAACCGGAGTCTGTCGTACCTGCGCACAGAGTGCTATGGCTATGCGCTGGCGGATGCCACCCGAGCCCTGGAGCTGGACAAGAACTACATTAAGGGCTACTATCGGCGAGCCACCTCCAACATGGCCCTGGGGAAGTTTAAAGCAGCACTCAAAGATTATGAAACGGTAAGACTCTCATGAAGTTGCACAGACCCTTTTCACAAGGCTGCTATGACGCATTTAACATCATTATAATCTTAAAAGTTTTTCATATTTTGATTTAAAACAAAAAAAAAAAAACATATGCACATACATGTATTTGTGTATGTATTATATCAGGGGTGTCCAAACTCGGTCCTGGAGGGCTGGTGTCCTGTATATTTTAGTGCCAACCCCAATTAAACACACCTAAACCAGCCAATCAAGCTCTCTCTAGGTATACTAGAAACTTCCAGGGAGGTGTGTTGAGGGAAGTTGGAGCTAAACTATGCTGGACACCGGCCCTCCAGGACCGAGTTTGGACACCCCTGTATTATATCATCTTTGCATCAAATTACAAAAAACAAAGTACCGCTTATGTGAGGTGTTTCTAATGCAGAGTGTATGGAAGTAGGACAGTCAATTTGTCATTATTCACTTTTCTGGCTGCCGTTATCAGTCTTGATAACACCATCGTGGAGTTTTTCCTTTTATTATTTCAGCAAATGGGATTGTAAATAAATAACTAATAACACTTCTGCTGTTGAGAAACCCACATATGTGAAAAGGGTCCATTCTCATAAGGTTTATTATATTCTGACTAGGTCTTTGATGGTAGCAAATTTTCATGTTGTGATAAATTGTCGAAGCTTTTATCATGGTATATGGCAAGGGTCTCAAATTCAAATTGGCAGGGGGCCATATCAGTGACTGACAATTCAATGGAGGGCCGTTTTAACATTCAAGCACAAGAAAAAAGTGGAAACCTGATGTAAATGATGCACATCAGTATCAAAACTGCTCCTTTTTGTGTCTTGTTGTACATATTGAAGGGAGAGTTTAAATATAATTTATTAATAGCCATAATAATAATTGTTGTTATTCTGTCCCAATCAATTTTTGCTTAACCAAAAGTTTAACAGACAGCAGAAAAAAGTTTGGGTAACTTTGTTGACTTCACTGGCAATTGTTCTTCTCAGTATCATTCTTTTACTACAACAAAGAGGGGGGAAAAATGTATATATTCACTTTTACTTGAACATGTTCAGCTCAGCCAGCAGTAAAATTTCACTAATGCACATTTTTTTAATACAAATCTTAATATGCATATTAGGAAAATCTATTAAGGAGACCATTTGAATCGAATATTAGCAAATTGATCATGTTTACACCACCAGCATAACGTGTAAGCCATGAAGAGGTGTTTGTACAACAAAATACAGGCGGTATAAAGCTGATAACACTCAAACAACCCTTGAATATTCACAAAAATAGAGCTTTAGTAGAAGTAGAGCACTTACGGATATATATTTCAACCTTTAAGTCAGCTCCAGAAGTAATCTGCATGTGCGTTAGTGTCGACAGCATGCTGAGAGAATCAGAAATTAACTATACTACTTTAAATGTCCAGTAGGTGGTGGTGGGGGGAGGGGGGTATATGGTATTATCACGATATTGACCTAAGCTGCGAAACTTATCAGGTTTAATAACCAAAAAATAATTGTTATTTTGCTTTATTTTATATACATGTTCAAAGTAAACAAATGTTTCATCCTAATTAACCCTTGTGTGCTGTTGGGGATGTTTTCATCCACTATGGGGTGCTGTTGAATCTTAATTTGTCCACATCTTTCTCTGCGATTCAGCAAAGGGAGTGATTTTTGGCAACCAGCCTTATTTTGACACACATTTTGGGGAAATGCTTTGAAATTTTTTTTAAATATTATTAATAGCTCCCGCTGATGCATCAGGGTCTTATGAAGTGAAATAATTGTTCTGTGCAAGAAATGTAACTCATAGCATCATCTCACTTTTTTCCATTTTTGACAATTGTGGCTAGAAAACTAGTTTGGGACTAGCGGATCACTCTTGATAATTAAGTTATTCAATTTATATTATGTGTGTTTTTAAAGGGACAGTTCACCAAATAATGAAAATTCTGTCATCATTTATTCAGCTTTGACTTGTTCCAAACCTGTTTGAGATTATTCTGTTGAACACAAAGGAATATATTTTGAAGAAACCGGTAACCATTGACATACATAGTATTTGTTTTTCCTACCATGTAAGTCAGTGGTTACAGGATTTCAGCATTGAAGAAGCTTTGAGCATAACTTTCTTTCTTTCCTTCCTTCCTTCCTTCCTTCCTTCCTTCCTTCCTTCCTTCCTTCCTTCCTTCCTTCCTTCCTTCCTTCCTTTGCGCTTTTGTCATTTATTTCACTGCTAATAGGTGGTTAGAGTTCGGCCCAATGACAAAGATGCCAAGATGAAGTATCAGGAATGTAATAAGATTGTCAAGCAGAAGGCCTTTGAGCGGGCCATCGCCAGCGACGAGCTCAAACGATCAGTAGTCGACTCCTTAGACATCGAGAACATGAGTAAGTCCTTGAATGTTTTTTGTTTGTTTATTTTTTACACATTTATGACACTTTTTATTTTACAGTGTTTTTGTTACGTTACAAACAGTACAGTATGCAGAATTGACTTAAAGGGATAGCTCACCCAAAAAATGTAATCATTTACTCAACCCTTCACTTGTTTCAAACCTTTATGAGTTGCTTTCTTCTGTTGAAGACAAAAGAAGATATTTAGTAAAATGACTTCCACAGTATGTTTGTTTTTTTCTACTATGGAAGTCAATGGTTACAGGTTTTCAGTTTAAACCCTTTCAGAACTAAACCTTTGACAGATCGTAACATTTCCATATGTTTGTTGTGCATACACTAGTCAGCATTTGACGTACTTCAAAAAGGTTTTTCAAAATCGTTCTAATGAGACGAGAATGAATGTTGGCGAATAGTTTTATTGAAAAGGTTTTGAACCACTTTAAATGTTGACTACTATAGAGAGAATCATTCGCCCTGCTTTAAAATTATTTTTAAAATATTTGCTAAATTATGTTTATTAGAGCAAGGAATTTTTCACAGCATCTCCTATAATATTTTTTCTTCTGGAGAAAGTCTTATTTGTTTTATTTTGGCTAGAATAAAAGCAGTTTTAAATTTTTTAAATAACATTTTAAGGTCAATATTATTATCCCCTCTTAAGCAATATTTGTTTTGGATTGTCTACAGAACAAGCCACAGTTATACAAAGACTTGCCTAATTAACCTAGTTAATAAACCTTTAAATTACACTTCAGAATAAATTGCAAGTCAGAATTATTAGCCCTCCTGTATATTTTATTCCCCAATTTCTGTTTAACATAGAGAAGATTTTTTTCAACACATTTCTAAATATAAAAACTTTTAACTGTATATTATGGAAGTCCTAGGAGGCCATGCATTAAAATATTTTTTCTGTCCTATGTTGTGATCATAACTTAATTATCTCATGATCTTGACATAACAAACAGTTGTTTTCTCATGATCATGACTTATTTTTCTTGTGATCTCGACATAACAAAAGCTTATGGCGTGTTCACGACTTATTTATTTATGTATTAATTAATATGATTATTATTAGTAGTATTATTATTATTATCTGGCAAATGTCATGACATCGGCCCTGCAAACAGGGAGAGAATAACTGCAGTTGCGCATTCGTGCAACACATTAAAGGCCTTCAAAACAGCCATAATATGAGAGCAAACGCTCATGCTCCTGATGAATGTACATTTATGATTATATTCATGTATATGATTATATATCATTATTTACAATAATATTCCCTCAACTGTTACCATTTTAAAGCAGCTCTATATGGCGCATTTTTAAAGTTGTAAAAAAATTGCGGAAAGGATCAAAGCAAGAGCAGGATCTTCATCATTCTTCATAATTGAATTCATGCATGCAGAAACTTATTTTGCGCCATACAGAGTTGCCTTAAAATGGTAACAATTGAGGGAATTTTATTGTAAATAATGGTATATAATCATATACGTGAATATAATCATAAATGTACATTAATCATGAGCACAAGCGTTTGCTCTCATATTATGGCTGTTCTGAACGTCTTTAATGGGTTGCACAAATGCGCGTTTGCAGTTGGGCTATTCTCTCCCTGTTCACAGGGCCGGTGCAGACTCTCTGGCCAGACATTTGCCAGATATTAATAATAATAATGATATTAATAATAATAACTAATACATAAATAAAAGCAAGAAAAAAAAGTTGTGATCACAATATAACAACTTTTTGTAATGTCGAGATCACAAGAAAATTAGTCATGTCGAGATCACAAGATAATTAAGCCGTGATCACGACATAACAAGAGAGAAAAAATATTTTTATGCATGGCCTCTTAGGACTTTCGTAGTATATACTAGGAAATCCCAGTACAAGTTTTTTTCTTTTGTCTCCTAACAGCAATTGAGGACGACTATGCGGGACCTAAACTTGAAGACGGGAAGGTTACACTGAAATTCATGGAAGACTTGATGGATTGGTTCAAAGACCAAAAGAAACTGCACAGAAAGTGTGCTTACCAGGTATGTGCTCCTCAAATGCTAACATAGATTAAATGTTTATTCATCTCATTATATTAGTAAGGCAGGGCAGTTTATTTGGTTTTCTATTAATCTGCAATACCACAGTTTTGTAATGAACCAGTACTATTTTTAAACTTCTCATTATAACTAAACTTTACGTCACAATTTACAGTGTTAACAAACCATTAACTAACACTTCAGGCCTAATAAACTACTAATTAGCTGTTTATTAATAGTTAGTAAGGTATTAGTTGGGTTAAGGTTTGGCTATTGGCTAGGACTAGGGAGTCAGAATAAGATTATACTTTATAACTACTAGTGAACTATTATTAATATCTTATATTAAGTAATAACTACTATTACTAGTAATAACTACTATTACTATTATTATTATCTTAATAATAGGCAGGTAATAAGCCAGTAGTTAATAGCATGAATTGTGACCTAATCCAAAGTCCCTTTAAGGCAAGTAATTTCACTCGGTGGCCATCTTTGAATCGCCTCTCGGGCAGTATGCTCGGGCATTCTGTTTGAATGGGGAAACATCAAATTCTCCAAAACTACTTGCCAAGATTACGATGACATTACATATTGTGAATAACCAATACAATTAAACAACAACTGTCTATTTAGTTTCATTTCTAAATGTTCGTATCACACAAAATCTGCAGAAACTCAAGTCTGGTCCAAACCCCTCCCGGGAGAGTTGTCATTCTATAGCGATCACTGATTGACTTCTGTACTAGAACGCGGGCTTTATTCGTCATATAGCGATCGCTGATTAGCTCCTGTACTAGAAGGCAGGCTTTATTCGCCATATATCGATTGCTGATTGGCTCCTGTACTAGAAGGCAGGCTTTATTTGTCATATATCGATCGCTGATTAGCTCCTGTACTAGAAGGCGGGCTTTATTCGCCATATATCGATTGCTGATTGGCTCCTGTACTAGAAGGCAGGCTTTATTCGCCATATATCGATTGCTGATTGGCTCCTGTACTAGAAGGCGGGCTTTATTCGCCATATAGCGATCACTGATTGGCTCCTGTACTAGAAGGCGGGGCTTGATTTGCCATATTAACTGTTACATATTTCCCCATTCAAAAGAATGAGTGACATATCTTGTGTATTCTATAGTCTTTGCCTAATCTAACATTTTACCACATTATCTTTTGCTATAGGTCCGGTTTTGTTCTTTGGCAAAGTAGCTATCAAAATGAGCACAGTTTAGTGGTATTATTAAATCACAAAAAGCTGCTGTTTAAGGAGCCTCTAGCTGTTCGAGACATTGTTTAAGTTTTGGGTAACTCTTTAGTTGAAGTCAAAATTCATCTAAGACTATTAGCTCAATAAACTGTTTATTGGCTGCTTATTAATGGTAAGGTATTAGTTGGGTTTAGGTATTGGGTAGGACCAGTGCTTAATTTGTGAATTGCGAGGTCCCGGAACAGATCAGTGTAATGAATCCGGCATGTTACCCGAGGATGGAGAGGTGTCGAGCACGAAAGTGGACAGCGGCAAGGCGGGGATGGTGTGGTGGACGGCGGAGGGGTGTCGCGGACGAAAGTAAAGAGTGTTGGGAGTAGGGTTGGGCCGATAGACGATGCTATCGCCGATGGCTGATAAACTTCACGATGCTGAGCCAGCATCGCGATCCATCGCCCCGCCCCACATTTATATTGATATAAAACTCATTATTTGCATGTCATCTTAATAGCAATAACGGTCCTTTCATGAGCTGTGTTAAATTTTACATATAGCTGCCGCTTGCAGGGCTGACAGCATCGTGAGGATTAAATAAAGGATTATACAGCACCTCTCACGCTTAACATGTGTAGATTCAGTGGCAAACGCTGTTACCTGCAAACCCCGTCCCACAGACTGTAAAGTGAATGGCTTTTGTTATTTTTATAGCGGACTCAAAGACACCGGAAGTCTTTTATCCACTCTTGGAAAAGTGTAAATGGTGGATTTACATTTAGCACATGATCACTAATAAGATGTGCCATTATTAGTAACTTTAGGTGCTTTCTGAAACTAAATCTGTCAGTGTTATTTTCATTCTCTCATCTTCAGCGCTTCACATTTCCGCGCTTGTAGCTCCTGTCATCTGAAGGCAGAAAGCATTGACTTGTGATAGATGAAGTGATTGACAGCTGATATTAACCAATCCATTCGCGTTCAGTTCTAGAGCAGTGGGCCAATGAAAAGAGCACAAAGGCGGGGCAAGCATTGCGGGGTTTTTTTTCACTTCAGCAAGTTCACATAACAACTGTTTTAGTTTGTCCCTGAGCGCTGTGTTTGGCGATTTTTTTTAAGCGCCAAGATGCATTGTGCATAAACGTCTCCTACATCTGCACACGCGGTGAGGATTTTGCAGTGAAAACAAGTCGCACGGCAACAATTTATGCACTCGCACAAATGCTTCTAAATATATTTTTAGGTTGCAGAAATTTTGGGGAAATTTCACCAAATTGCACAGTCCTAGTGTTTACATGTATGACTATATTGGTCAGAGTTATATAAATGTTTTGCAGGCCTGTCATGAACATCATTGCAGATGTGTGTTTAAGTAGTTCTCCTTATGAATTAAATTGAGTTTTTGAAGAATAAATTCAAAGATCCCACAAAACACTCACACAGTTGACCTATAATCAATCTTTGTCTTGCAGATACTGGTTCAAGTCAAAGAAGTTTTAACCAAACTTCCTAGTCTTGTTGAGATTACATTAAAGGAGGTAAGAGAACGTCTGTTTTACAAGGAAAATGTTTTTTGCATTGTTGTTGCTGTTGCTGTTGTTTCCTTTGATTTAAAATGAATGTTGTTAATGTTCTCACTTATTTTTTCTTGTTGTTCAGACAGAGAAAATCTCTATTTGTGGCGACACACATGGCCAGTACTATGATCTTCTAAATATTTTTGAGCTGAACAGCTTACCATCTCCAACTAATCCCTATGTATCCTTTTACTTTCGCTTTTGGACCATTGTATATTATGTGTGAGGGAGTAAGGATATGTGCAAATTGATCAACAGACGTAGAGTAAAACAACATGTCTGCAGTCCCACCCAATTAAATATAGATATTAATGCTGGGCAAAGATCCAAACATAAAAGATTGTTTTGACATAATGTGTCTGTATATGTATATATGAGTAATATCACACGAGTAGCAGTGCAATGTGGCTGTATATTGGCACTGGTGGGAGGCGTGCGTTGGCAAGAGGCATCAGTCCAAGTGCCTTAGTGTCTCACCCTTGACAATATATAACCATATCAAACTGCTACTCATGTGATATTGCGTTTATACAACAGTTGGACGGCATAATCGTGTATATCAAAATAATCAAACACGGAGAGTCTAAAAACCCTTTTGTATAAGCAACTACTTTCTTCCGCCATTCATTCACATCTACAGCAGAAATCTTTGCTATTTCTCCAACGTCACTTTAGAGCTAGCATGTGAATGATTCTCTAGCGTAATGTCTAAAGTGATGACAAAACAGGTAATTTTGCTGACATTTTGAAGAGCCCCTATTATGCATTAGAAAATGTCATGTTTTGGTTTTAGGGGTCTCTAACAACATGCTGATATGCGTGCAAGGTCAAAAAACACTGTCATTGTGTTATAATATGCGTTTATTTTTACCTAATTATCCCAGCGACTCCCATATGAATCGTTCAGCAACTAATTTGTTTCCAAACCCCTCCTAAGCGCGAAGCTAATTTGCGGTGATTGGTCTGATGACCCAGTCTGTTGCGATTGGTCGACTGCGTTCAGCACGAGATAGAAAGAAAAGCCCACCACAGCTATGAAATAGCAGCCAGAGAGTATATGAGAGCCCAATGTAGGAATGCAATAAATGAATGCAGTTAAAGAAATAATTAACCCCAAGTAATAACAAAGACACACATTCAGTATTAATCCACACAGTGGTAAATGATGAACTATTTTGAAAATTTACACGCCCATGTGTGTAGGAACAGCAGATTTTGGTCACTAGCTCAGAAACACATTTAAAATCAGTAAAGGAAGAAGCACACCTCACGTTTTTAACGTGGTTTTGGACGCGATATGTGAACAGCCCCATACAGATTTAACCTGAGAGATGCAGTACAAGCACACAATTAAACACATATTTTGCAAACTACACAAAATGAAGCAGCAATTTTAATGACACTTACATGCTATGATCCGGAGGAAGAAGAAACTGGTCCATATGAACTGTAAAAGTTACTGACAAAGTCTCTGACAAAGTCCCATAGTCTCTGCTGCTCCTTAAATAGCAAACTGCTGGTGAATCCCACGTTGCAGCATAGGTTATTGTAATAATCATAAAAAAATGACAGGAACAAACCCAGCACTAGGTTGACTATACTGTGGTGTTGTTGTGAAAATGAACTTTAACGCTTTATTCCCCGCAGCCAGGGCCGGCACGTCCATAGAGGTGACCCAGGCTGCTAAAATGAAAGTGCCCCCTCCTTTGTGCACAGATCCCCTATCCGCAACACCCCCCGACACGCTTTAGCTTCGCGATCAACCCGTGCCCCAAATAACCAGAGTGGTTAACAAGCACCAGTTTTGGCTTTAAAATCTTTTTCAAAATTAACAACCAACTTTCTGTGGTAAAGTAATCGCCCTGTGTGTTGTTCTATTATGCTGCAGAGGTGTAGATAATATTTGCAGCACAGAATGATGACGCATGTCGCTCGAAGATTGTGTTAAAGTCACATAAAATCCGACATAACCGTTTACACTGTGGTCGCATTTCAAAACATCAGATCTGTGTCTGATTTAAGACTGCATATGAAAGGCTACGCTCACACTGCGAGGCTTAGTGCTCAAATCAGATTTTTTTTTTTCTCAGATCTGATTGTTTTTGCCTCGCTGTTCACACTGCTGTTATAAATGTGGCCAATATCAGATTTGCAGTGTGAACAGATCATGATCGTAAACTGACCCACATGCACAGAAGTATAGTTACGGACAACACAAAATGTCTAATTATGCACACAGTGTGTATACTGTATGAAGCACGTTGTCAGATTATGCTTAATATGATTATTGCTCTTTTCACAGACAACCGTGGTGTATTACATGAACTGTAAAGGCTTGTTCTGTTACTACTAATGTGTATTTCGGCATTTGAAACCTAAAATAAGTCCCTTGTGATTGAAAACACTGATCATTTGTGATTTATGACAACCGCGGCGTGCATCTGTCTGACCACCGGTGTAGTGAACTCATCAAGGGTTAATGAGCAGCCGCAGACTGAACTGTGAAGGCGGAGTTGGTTTATCTCCGTTTGCAGAGTTGATTCATTTTACTTCGTTATAAACAGCAGACACGTGCAGATGGGGCGTTTGGGTGCTTGAGCTCCTGCCCTTTATTCGCTCAGAGATAATGTTCGTCCTTAAAATGAAAGTGCCCCCTCCTTTTTGCACAGATCCCCTATCCGCAACACCCCCGATGCTCTTTAGCTTCGCGATCAACCCGTGCCCCAATCGTTAACCAGAGTGGTTAACAAGCACCAGTTTTGCCTTCAAAATCTTTTTCAAAATGAACAACCAGCTTTCTGTGGTAAAGTAATCTCCCTGTGTGTTATTCTACTATGCTGCAGAGCTGTAGATGATGCTTGCAGCACAGAATGATGATGCATGTCGCTTGAAGATTGTGTTAAAGTCACATGAAACCCGTTTACACTGCGGTCGCATTGCAAAACATCAGATCTGTTTTTGATTGAAGACTACATATGAAAGTGGCACAAATCTGAAGTGAAAAGATCAGATTCCATGCGGTTTAGGATGTCCACACTGTCAAGACCCGAGCCACATGTGGGCCAAAAAATCAGATTCGGGCCACATTTGCCTGCAGTGTGAACGTAGCGTTACATACTGCACCTTTAATTCAATGACTTTTTACTAGTTTTAAACCTTTATGAGTTTCTTTCCTCTGTTCAAAACAAAAGAAGATAATTTGTAAAAACCTGTAACCATCAGCTTCCATAGTATTTGTTTCTCCTACTATGGAAAAAATCAATGAAGATAGAAACTCGTAAAGAAAGAGAAACATGTGAAGAGTCATTAAATGGTGGCAGAATTTTAAACCACTGTAAACAAATAGCAACAGCATGGCCTCGGGGGACTTGACTCTTTTATAAACCCCAAGCTAAACTTGATTGTTTTTTTTTTCTAACTGAAATTCAGTAAACTAGCCTTGATTTTAAGATCTCAGCTGTTCAACGGAGACTTTGTGGACCGCGGATCTTTTTCTGTCGAGGTCATTCTTACTCTTTTTGGCTTCAAGCTGCTCTATCCAGAACACTTCCACCTGCTAAGAGGTGAGCGCTCACGACATTACAAATATCTGTGTGTGAAGGATCAGTGTATTACTTAGAAATGTGTGTTTTCTTGTCAAGGTAACCATGAAACAGATAACATGAACCAGATGTATGGCTTCGAGGGTGAGGTAAAAGCGAAATACTCCTCCCAGATGTTCCAGCTGTTCAGTGAAGTCTTCCAGTGGCTTCCTCTTGCGCAGTGCATCAATGACAAAGTACTGGTAAGAATAACGCACAGTCGTCCCATTAGAAATGTTATGCTGTATACTGTAGTACAGGTGTCAAACTCCGAAAGTTTAGTTTCAGCCCTGCTTCAACACACTTAACTGTATGTTTTAAACAAGCCTGAAGGGCTTAATTAGTTTGGTCAGGTGTGTTTAATTAGGGTTGGAACTAAACTGCAGAGCTGCGGCCCTCCAGGAACTGAGTTTGACACCTGCAGGGTTCATACGGGTGCTGGAAATCTTGGAGAATGCTTGATTTTCAATATAGTGTTTTCAAGGTTAGGAAAGTGCTTGGATTTTGGAATCCTGCTTGAATTTAAAATTGCAGGGCTCCTAATTGCATCTGTTTTGGTTGCATATGTGGCCAAAATTTGATCTATGTAAGCTCAAAATATATTTGGGAGCATTTATGCGAGTGCATGAAATTGTTGCCGTGCGACCAGTTTTTACTCCAAAATATTTACCACATGCGTGTATTTAGGAGACTTTCACTTTCAACTTGCTACTACACACAAACACAATCAGACTGTAAGCTCCTTTTTTAAGATATTAACTTTAGGTAGAAATAGACCAAACTTATAAAGATACTTCATCTAATAACTTAACTTTTTTATTTTTTTTTATTTTAGCATTTTTGGGTGAACTATCCTAATAAATATATGCTCCAAATTATTCAACAATTTAAGTTGAAATGTCATATTGTGTTTTTTAAAATAGCACACTGGATTTAAATGAGAAAAAGTACATACAGAGTATATAAACGTAATTTACTCTGGTTGTTAGGTGCTGAAAAAGCATAAAAATGCACCTTGAAAGTGCTTAAAAAGTGCTGGAATTTGAAGGTGGAAAAGGTGTAAGAACCCTGCACCTGTGACACAGTTAGAGTCAGAATTAATGAAGTCAGAATTAATTTCGGCTAGAATAAAAGCAGTTTAAAAAAATTTAAAACCCATTTTAAGATCAATATTATTAGCCCCTTTAAGTTTTTTTTCTCAATAATCTACAGAACAAACCATCGTTATACAATAACTTGCCTAATTACCCTAACCCACCTAGTTAACCTAATTAACCTAGTTAAGCCTTTAAATGTCACTTTAAGCTGTATAGAATTGTCTTGATAAATATCTAGTCAAATATTATTTACTGTCATCATGACAAAGTTAAATTAATCGGTTTTTAGAAATGAGTTATTAAAACTATTATGTTTAGAAATGTAAAAAATCTCCCTGTAAAAATAAACAGGGGGGCTAATAATTCAGGGGGCTAATAATTCTGACTTCAACTCTATATGGTTCTTCCACTCGCCTCTTTTGGTGGATTTTTCCCTGGTTTTTGGTCTCCACTTTGATTCAAATATGCTTTCCCAGCATCCCTCAAAACTCCTTACTCTGTCTTTCCATTTGTTCAAGTCGGCTCTCTTTTTTTACAGAGGATTTGCTTTTTAATGTACGAAGCGGACATGACAGCAAACGCCATCTCTGTTCTTCTTAGTGCACATAAACGTTTTTTCCGTGTGATGCTATTTTAATGTTTAAAATGCAGACTTTTGGTCACACGAAAATATTTCTCAACTGTTTCTGTATACAAAGTTCAAACAATTAATGTCACATGGTTATCTCATTTTTTTTTTTTTTTGCACTTATACGGTTAGTTGTTCGTTGCACGCACTCAATTGACATCATTTTTTATCATTATTTTTTAATGATTGCAGTATTCCCAGGTAAAATAGAGACTCTTAAAAAAAGAAAAACTTGCAATGATATTGTGTAACCACTAGGTTCCAGTATTACTAGCTCTACCAAGCTGTCTGTGAAATCCTTAGTTGTGTAGACGTAAATAAGGAATTGTGGATTTGAAAATGCATTTTGAGTGTTAATGGGCTTAAATTGTGTTTCAGGTGATGCACGGAGGACTGTTTAGTGAGGACGGTGTGACCTTAGATGACATTAGAAAGATAGACAGGAACAGGCAGCCGCCAGATTCTGGTAAGGAAGAATATTATCACTGCATATTATTGTTCAGACCGACACTTGAAAATAAAAGCACTGTTACTAACTAATCTAGAGATTCATTTAGAAGTTAATAGCTCTTAGAGAGAATGTTATTCAAATTTAAATGTACTGCACTCACATTACATAAAGAAGTAATTACAGGGTTCATACGGTCATGGGAAACCTGGAAAAGTCATGGAATTTTCACATGGCATTTTCCAGGCCTGGAAAAGTTTTGGAAAAACCGAAAAACCCACAAGGTTTTGGAAAAGTCATGAAAATTACATTTACATGAGTCATTTACCAGACGTTTTTGTAAAAAGCGACTTAAGCTGCGGTCACACTAGAGCTTGTGCTTGCGAAATGCTGTCGTATGGCGCTACGAAAAGGGGCGGGGTTAAACAATATGATTAGATGTTAATAAAAGTGAGCGATTGCTCCGTATTTTTAATTTCTTTATTAAATTGTCTTCTATTGGTCTAATGCAATCACGTAATGCGATTTCGCAGGTAAGAATTCACCAAGCTTAAACTTCCGAATGCAGTTGTTGCAACCTCTTTGATGTTAGTCTAAGGTAAAATGAATAACATTTAAAAGGTGTGGTACTTTCACAATGTGAGGGTGTCAGCAAAAGACACTGACCACAGAACTGCCAACAAAAGTGATTTAATGAATATAATTATTTTTTTTCTTCACGGATTCTGTGTTTAACGGTTTATTAAATGTATTATCAAAAACAGAGGATATGAAATTAAGGCATTGACATTTCAACAACTAGAGTTACATGCAAGTCACTTTGGATAAAACTGAACAGAATGTATTGTAATTTACAGGTAGAAATGTAACCTCCTTAACTCTGCATGCACTTGAAAATGTTAAATGTGAGTTGTAATTTCCTGTGCAGGTCCGATGTGTGATCTCCTGTGGTCAGATCCTCAGCTGCAGGTCAGTTCATTTTCCCAGTTCTTCTAAGCTTTGGGTTATTCTTGTGATTCGACTGTGTTGACTGTGTTGTCTTGCAGAACGGACGATCCATCAGTAAGCGCGGCGTGAGCTGTCAGTTCGGGCCCGATGTTACGGAGCGATTCCTGGAGCAGAACAAACTGCAGTACATCGTGCGCAGCCATGAGGTCAAAGCCGAAGGTTACGAGGTCACTCACTCAGGGAAGTGCATAACCGTGTTTTCAGCGCCAAATTACTGGTATGAAGATCTCTCTATTCTGTCTCTAATCTTTCCTTATCACAATTTTTGGAGCTAAAATGACTTTTTTGGAGCTAAAATTTTTGGTCTGAGTTTTTGCAAATTGCACCATTTCCTTTATTGTTTTGTTGTAGTATATTGTATGTTTAATAATATTATTATTGTATTATATCTTATTTCTAGTGCTGTCAAAGGAGTAATCACATCCAAGATAAAAGGCTGTATTTACATAATATATCTATGTGTACTGTGTATATTTATGTATATATATGTATAAACACACACACACACACACATATTGTACTATAATTGTTATATATATATATAATTTGTCTTATATTTCAATGTGTATATACACAAATATAAACTAGTTTTATACAATATAGTCATGCATGTATTTTATACACAAAAATATACACAGTACACACAAATATATTTAGTGAATATGAACTTTTATTTTGGATGAGATTAGTTGTGTTTAATTGTTTGACGACACTACTTCATTAGAAATCTTTTGACCTTGAGAACCATTGATCTCTGTATTAGATATGCACGGATCAGCTGAAATGTCAGCCGAATCTGTGTCTTCATACTAATTATCCACCTGCCCGCACATAATTTTATCTGATATACAGTCAGGTGCATAAATATTTGAGAGGGCTCTGGCTGCAGACTTGGTGCAGTGCAATCTGAGCTGCACCCAATGCTTTTTAATGCGCTCACCTAACCCTAACCCTACCCCTCACAGTGACGTCACTCACTCCATTGAATGCATTATGTCTGACATTGCATCGCTGAGTGATGCAATCTCAGCTTGCATCATAAAGACTGCATCCAGATACTACTGAAATAATTGGACATCGACACAATTCTTACATTTTTGGCTCTATACACCAACACAATGGATTTGGAATGAAACTAACTAGATGTTCGAACGCTGTAGGAATTACAACAGTTTGCAATTGTGCCTCCCACTTGTTAATGGACCAAAAGTAATTGGACCGAATAATAATTATAAATCAAACTTTCACTTTTTAATACTTGGTTGCAAATCCTTTGCAGTCAATTACAGCATGAAGTCTGGATCGCATAGACCTCACCAGATGCTGGGTTTCTTTCCTGGTAGGGCTTTGCCAAGCCTCTACTGCAACTGTTTCAGTTCCTGCTTGTTCTTGGGGCATTTTCCATTCAGTTTTGTCTTCAGCAAGTGAAATGCATGCTCAATCGGGTTCAGCTCAGGCGATTGACTTGGCCATTGCATACCATTTCACTTCTTTCCCTTTGAAAACTCTTTGGTGGCTTTTGCAGTATGCTTTGGATCATTCTCCATGTGCACTGTGAAGCACCATCCCATGACTTTTTTTATTACCCAACCCGCCCTACCCGTGGGTTATCTGCAGCGCCTGCGGATATAACCGCCATCCGCGCATCACTACTCCGTAAATAAAGAAAACACAGAGAGAAACTAGAATTTACCCAAAAATCTGGCTGTATCACATTTTAAAATGAAAGAAGTGGTTTGAAATGTCGTCTGTGCTGTTTGGCAGCTATTTGAATGTGTTGTTGGAAATTATGATCTCTCTTTCTGTATGTCACACACACAACCACACACACAAAAGCATGCACACTTATGTGGCTGTGCGTTTGCATACATACGCGCTAGTGTTGTCACGATACCAAGATTTGGACTTTGATACCATACCTAAAGTATTAATCCCAATAAAAAAATTGATACTACAGCATATAAAAACAAAACAGGAAACGTCAATGAACAAAACTGCTTTTTATTTATTAATAAAAACCCAAGCATGGCAAAGTTGCACAACAGGTTTTGTGACATGCGCAAAATAATTCCACATTTCACTTTGTGCATCAACTCTGTCGTTGAGCTGTGCGCCGTCACTAAGGCCCAATCCCAATTCTATTTTTGTATTTTCTTACCTCTTGGTTTGAAGTGTGGTCCTGAAAAATCTTCGTCCGAAGGGGTGTATACCCCTTCCCCTTAGCCCTACACCTTCAAGCTAAAGAGAATTGGGACACTACTACCCCTTCACATGAACGCGCAAAACAAGGGTTAAGGGGAAGGGCTAAGGGGTAGAATTGGGATTGGGCCTAAAAGGACATTCACATGCCTCATTTTGTCACTATGAAAGCCAGAGAGGGTTTTTTCAAAGGACAAGCACAGTTCAACACACACTCAATGTGCTGTACAGGCTGGGCCATTTATATGGATACACCTTAATAAATTACATAGACAATTGTCTTCAGATGACCCCAAAGATAAAAGTCTAAAGGGGTCAGATCAGGAGACCTTGGAGGCTATTCAACTGGCCCACGACGACCAATCCACTTTTCAGGAAACTGTATTCAGGAAACCATTCCCACTTTATTAAGGTGTATCCATATAAATGGCCCACCCTGTAGATGCAGCTTGCACCCAGTGGTGGAAAGAGTACAGAAAAATCACACTGAAGTAAAAGTACCATTACTTGCTCAAAAATGTAGTGCGCGTAAAAGTATTTGTTGTAAATATTACCTAAAGTATGAGTAAAAAGTAGCCCTTTTAAAAGTACTCAAGAGGAGCGAGTAGTGAGTATTACACTGTGAAAAGCTGATGCATTTACATGCAGTTTGTGCAGGGATGTGTAAACGTAACATTCTGTAGAGCATTTAATGATCTTACTATATTCGTTAGTTTCTTCCAACCTTCCTTTCGTTGTTTGTTTGTTCTGTCCTTCATTTATTTATTTGTTCTTTCTTTTATTCCTCTCTTCGCTCATCATTTAGTGATCTTCCTATGTTCGCTTGTCAGTCTGTCCGCCTGTCCGCTCGCGCGCCTTCTTTCCTTCCTTAGATTATTCAGTCCTCCCTTCGCTCGCTAATCATTTAGTGATCTTCCTATATTTGTTCGTTCTTTCCAACCTTCCTTCCATTGTTTGTTTGTTCTGTTTTTAATTCATTCATTCCTTCTTTCAATCCTCCCTTCGCTCACTCGCTCATCGTTTAGTGATCTTCCTATATTCGCTCGCTTGTTCGCAAGTTCGCTCGTTCCATCTTTTCTTCCTCCCTTTTGATCAGTCCTTCCTTCCTTCTTTTCTGCCTAGTTTGTTCAGTCCTTCCTTCCTTCCTTTCTTCCTGCCTAGTTTGTTCAGTCCTTCCTTCCTTTCTTCCTGCCTAGTTTGTTTAGTCTGTCCTTCTATCCTTTCTGTCTGCCTTAGTTTGTTCAGTTCTTCCATCCTATGTATTTTTAGTTTTTTTTTTGCTTTTATTATATAGGACAGTAGAGATGAGACAGGAATACATGGAGAGCAGAGAGGGGGGAAAAGATCGGCAAAAGGACCTCGAGCCAGGAATCAAACTCCGGTGACCGTGAGCACCTCAGTGCTATATGTCAGCGCACATTACCACTAGGCTATTGGCGCCAACTGAATATATATTTTAATAATCAATAATGACAATCAATAATACAATACGTTTATACAATATAAAGGCAAACAATCAGTTAGACGTGCAGAATCAGTGTATGTGGTTACATAAATTTATATATTAACTTATATTTGCAAAAACACGTTACCTGAGAACAAGTAATAGATTCAAAAGACCAAAGAGTCGTTAGACAGAGACGAAAGGAATTAAATATCCCATTTAACAACTATAGTGAGATCTAGCGGATTATGCATGATGAACTCTCCGATCTGCGCTGCTCTCACCTGCGGAGGTGTGCTTAAAGCACCCGCTGACTGCCTGGAGCTCCAACGTGCACATACGCTGCAGCGCATGCCAGAGTGTGTGTGGTCGTGATGTGCTTTTCAGTGGTAAGGTGTGGACGGAGATCTTTTCAGAAACGCTATGCGAAACGCCAGTGTGGACATAGATCATTTTCATTCTAAAATGCAGATTTAAAACTAAAATGTATTCGTGTAAATGGGGCCTTGGTCTACGTTGTGTCATCTGGGGGCAGAGTCAACGTGGGGGAAACATTATTTCTACTTCCATTAGAAATGAATAGCGGTAACCTGTTAGTTATCCCCAAAAAGGACTCCCCAGCCAGATTAAGCAATCCTTTCTTGAAATCTCCACTTGATTGACTAATACAGTAAAGCGATTGTCGACACTTAATGCCTGCTTGGTGGAGGTTAAAGCTTGGATGCAACAAAACTATCTCAAATTAAATAGCTCCAAGACTGAGATTTTACTCATTGGCACACCCTCTACTGTTAATAAATGTTAGGGTTGGGCGATGCCGACCAATTTGCCATTTTACGATGTTTAATGTGAAACATTGCGATGGACGATGGCATTGTTGTCATAGGCGGGAGTGGGGGTTGGTTGTTGTTAAATATCAATGAATTCATAACAGATTCATTTACTGTAGCCTACTATTTTCACTACCTGACCCACATGGTCTTTGCTTTACCCATAACCAAACCATAAATAAATAAAGTTGCACACAAATTACCACCTGTCAATCACTTTATTTCAGCGTGACTCTGGCATGAATAGGCGGAGTGATCTCTTTCGTTATAATGGCTTTTTACCACAGCTGCTGGAGGAGACGAGAGTTCGTTTGGAGTTCACTGTAATTTGAATTGTAATTGATGATAACTTCCTTATTTGATTATCAATATAAGGAAATAATAACAAGTAAAGATGCTACGGCTCGACCGTTCACGATGCTGTCAGCCCTGCAAGCGGCAGCTATATGTAAAATTTAACACAGCTCATGAAAGGACCGTTTTTGCTATTAAGATGACATGCAAATAATGAGTTATATATCAATATAAATGTGGGGCGGGGCGATGGATCACGATACCGGCTTAGCATTGTGAAGTTTATCAACCATCGGCGATGGACGATGGCATCGTCTATCAGCCCAACCCTAATAGAAGTGGTAATCTCACGTTAACAGTTGATGATTCTCTTTTACTTCTTCTATGCAGCTGCTAATCTTGGTGTACTTTTTGATGCTTAGCTTAGCCTGAAACCTCATTTTAAACAATTAACAAAAACTGCATTTTATCATCAATGCCCGCATCCGTCTTTATCTCTCTACATCAGATGCTGAAAGGCTTGTCCATGCTTTTATTACGTCTCATTTAGATTTTTGTAACTCAGCCAGCCAATTCACTTAAGATTTTACAATATGTTCAAAGCTCAGCTGCACGCGTGTTAACTCACACATCATCTTGCTCTTACATTACCCCTGTACTCCAACAGTTACACTGGTTGCCTGTTAAGTCACGCATCGATTTTAAAACCTTGATGTTAATTTCTTAAAATGTTCACGGTTCTGCTCCTGATTTTATATGTGATCTGATATCTACATCCTCTTCCTCTCAAAATCTACGTTCCACTTCAGGGCTCACCTTGTTTCAGCCTCGTTGCAAAACTAAGCACCATGGGCGGTAGGGCATTCTCCTACCGTGCACCTAAATTGTGGAATGCTCTTCCCACAAACATCAGGAACGCCAATTCCCTGGACTGTTTTAAGAAACCTCTTAAAACTCATCTTTTTATTATTGCTTATAACTTATGAGGCTTGTTTTTAATCTTTTAGTCTTTTTTGTATTTCATGTTCCACTGTGTTCTGCTGCTCTTGTTAGCGATTTGAGTCTGAAAAGTGCAATATAAATTACATTTATTATTATTATTAATCCAAGCCATTTATGATTATTTTTTGAAGTAACTGTCTACACGTGGCTTCAACAACCACACATGGTTTTGCATTCGTCTGCAATGTGAAATGTTCTGAAATGATGAAATTTCCTGTATGACGTTTCTTGTGTGTGTATGTGTGTGTTTGTGTTTCCTGTTCTCTCTTAGTGACCAGATGGGAAATAAAGGAGCTTACATTCATCTCAGGGGATCAGACCTCAAGCCAGAGTTTCACCAGTTTACTGCTGTGGTCAGTGGAATCGTTTTTTTATCCGTCGTATACATTACACTGTTGCAAAAAGATCTTTACAAATAAGCTAAAAGATTATTGGCATTTAAAGGTGCAACAGGGGATTGTTTTGTAATGCTGGTTGAATGTAGGGCTGCATGATGCCGGAAAAATCTGACATTGTTATAGTTTCTGCAATATGATTACAGTTCCACCAGATGTTTTGAATAGCTCTACTTAGAAAGAAAGCATTAGTTTAGATTGATTGGGGTGATTTTGTAAGTATAAAAATACTAAACAAATTACAAGTAAAAATAATTACAATAGAGCAAGGAAAAGTTAAACAAACAGTGCTTTATGGTTTTCCTGAGAGTCAAAGTATTCAGGTACAGAAATTGAATAATTAAATGTAAAGTGTAAAATAACACTGTAAAGTCTTCTTCATTGTATTAATCAGTGTTGGGTAAGTTACTTTAAAAAGTAATAGATTACAAATTACTGACTACTACTGGAAAATCCTAATCTAATTACATTACTACTTAATGTAAAAAGTAAGCAGATTACTAATTAATTTGAAAAGTAATCAGATTACTAATTACTTAATGTAAAAAGTATTCAGATTACTAATACTTGATGTGAAAAGTATTCAGATTACTAATTACTTAATGTAAAAAGTAAGCAGATTACTAATTAATGTAAAAAGTAATCAGATTACTAGTTACTTAATGTAAAAAGTAATCAGATTACTAGTTAATGTAAAAAGTAATCAGATTACTAGTAACTTAATGTAAAAAGTAATCAGATTACTAATTACTTATTGTATAAAATAATCAGATTACTAATTACTAAATGTAAAAAGTAATCAGATTACTAATTACTTAATGTATAAAATAAT
>CAIGQZ010001199.1:3237104-3261551 GCA_903798205.1 Danio tinwini | reverse complement strand
TTCAAATATTTCCCAAATGATTTTTAACAGAGCAAGGAATTTTTCACAGTATTTCCTATAATATTTTTTCTTCTGAAGTCTTATTTGTTTTACTTCTGCCAGAATAAAGGCAGTTTTACATTTTTAAAAGCCATTTTAATGTCAATATTATTGGACTGTGGAATGGACGCTGGACATCGGAGTGCGGATCCAAATGCAGGATTTATTTAGCAGAATGGTCAGGCAAGCAATGGTCAACACAAGGGCAAACAGATGTACAGTATACATGCAAATCTAGAGTTGTGGTCCTATAACAGGCGGATGGTCATAAGGCAGGCAGCAGGCAACGTAAACAAGCAAACAAGGGTAGGGTCAAAATACGGCAAAGCAAGACATGAGAAAGCACGTCATAATGTTCACAAAGACAGTATAACAAGACTCAGCAATGATGCGTGTGTGTGTGTGTGTGTGTGTGTGTGTGTGTGTGTGTGTGTGTGTGTGTGTGTGTGTGTGTGTTGTTTAAATAGTCCTGTAATCAGTCACTGAGCAGCTTCAGCTGTGATTGTTTGCGATCAGACAGGATCAGGAACCGGTGTGTGTGCACGGTGCATGCTGTGATTTATAGTCCATGTAATGGTGGATTTGTAATTCCAAGAGATCTACGTGTTTATCAGTGATCTGCGGCCGCTAGATCACTGGTGATCGTAATAATTGTTAGCCCCCTTAAGGAGTATTTGTTTTCGATTGTCTACAGAACAAAACACTGTTATACAATGACTTGCCTAATTACCCTACTTGAGCCTTTAAATGTCCCTTTAAGCTGTATAGAAGTGTCTTGAAAAATATCTAGTCAAATATTATTTTACTGTCATCATGACAAAGATAAAAGAAATCAGTTATTAGGAATGAGATATTAAAACTATTATGATTAGAAATGTGTTGAAATCAATCTTCTCTCCATTAAACAGAAATTGAGAAAAAAAATACATGGGGGTATAAATAATTAAAAAAATAATAGGGCAGCACGGTGGCTCAGTGGTTCTGTCGCCTCACAGCAAGAAGGTCGCTGGTTCAAGTCCCGGCTGGCTCAGTTGGCATGTTCTATGTATGTTTATTTATTTGTTTCATATTGCATGATATTGGAAAAATCAGCCATTGCTATATCACGTTTCTTTGCTAAATATATTGTGATTGGCTACATGGTGGCTTAATGGTTAGTACTGTCGCCTAACAGCAAGAAGGTCACTTGTTTGAGTTCCGGTGTAACGCCTTGGCTTACTCATGAAGGCAAAAGGATCGCAGGAATTATCAAACACACAGCTTTATTTACAAACACTCACTTGGAAGGCCATCGATAACACAGGAACGACATGGGATGCCAACAAAGCACAACTGAGAATACCGGACTATGGACTGTCTAAACACAGGGAAATATACTAATGACTAACAGGGGTGAGACACAGGTGAAACTGATGAACATTAACAAATGGCGGGAACTAGAACAAAGTGGTCACATGATGAAAACAAACACACATGAAGAATGAAAGCATGGGGGAAGATTGCATGACGAAAACATGGAACACAGGACCTGACACCCGGCTGGGTCAGTTGGCCTTTCTGTGTGGAGTTGGTGTTCTCCCGGTGTTGGTGTGGGATTCCTCCAGGTGCTCCGGTTTCCCCCACAGTCAAAAGAACATGTTCATATTTGTCAATAATATTACTGAAATTAATATAAAAGCTGAATAAATATTACACACATTTACACAAGTAAATAAATAGTCAATCATTCAACGATCGGCTAAAAATTAGCAGATTTCTGCATGCGCAGATTCAGTGTGGGCCTAATAATTACGACTTTATTTTGTCTTGATAACTTTTATTTTAGCCGAAATAAAACAAATAAGGGTGACGCAGTGGAGCAGTAGGTAGTCCTGTCGCCTCACAGAAAGAAGGTCACTGGTTCGAGCCTCGGTTGGGTCAGTTGGCGTTTCTGTGTGGAGTTTGCATGTTCTCCCAGCGTTCGCATGGGTTTCCTCCAGGTGCTCTGGTTTCCCCCACAGTCCAAAGACATGCAGTACAGGTGAATTGGGTATGCTGAAAATGTTCGTAGTGTGAATGAGAGTGTATGGATGTTTCCCACAGATGGGTTGTGGCTGAAAGGGCATCCGCTGCATAAAACAAGTGCTGGATAAGTTGGAGGTTCATTCCGCTGTGGCGACCCCAGATTAATAAAGGGACTAAGCAGAAAAGAAAATGAATAAATAAAACAAATAAGACTTTCTCTAGAAGAAAAAATATTGTAGGAACTACTGTGAAAATTTCCTTGCTCTGTTACACATTATTTGGGAAATATTTGAAAGCTCACAGGAGGGTGAATAATTCTGACTTCAACTGTATGTGTAAGTTATGTGTGCGGTAACTGTTGTGTGTTTGTGTGTGTGTTTAGGTTGCACGACTCACACAGAGGGAGCAAACACTGGAGCAGCGCTTGAAAATGTCCTGTCATGAGAATGAAGAGCTAAGAGACACGGTGTCCTCACTATACACACGTCTGGATCTACAGGAACAACAGACTCACAAACACACACAACAGGTTCATCTACTCACACACACTCTGCTCATTTACAGCGCTATACATAATGTTAGCTGATAATGAAAGGACACTATTAAATGTAAGTGTGCAACTGGAACCCGTCCTTATTCTGTTGAACACAAAATAAGATATTTTGAAGAAAGCTGTAACCATTGACTTCTATATTATTTGTTTTACCTACTATGGAAGTCAATGGTTACAGGTTTCCAGCATTCTTCAAAATATCTTATTTTGTGTATCAGCACAAGTGCTAGTCGTGCTGTACGAGGGTGGTTTTTCCCCAGGCTGGATGTGTAAGCTCCACTTGGTGGCTGACTATGCTCTCATGATCCAAGTCGGCCACATGTGCCCTGGGAAAGACAATGGCCACTTCAGGAACGGCATCCTGGGCTTAACCTGGTGAATATGCGCATTTAACCTGCCCGTATTCCAGGCAGGCTTATTCAGTGACATTTTCCGGGATTTTACCCAGGAATCCTTAATGGTGATGGTACAGCTGAGTGCGATGAGGCAGGCTATCGCCGAGCCCATCCGCTCTCGCTGCTCCTCGCCAAGAGTGTCCTTTCCGCAGCTTCAAGATCTCCTACACTGCCACAGCCCATTCTACTGTCTATTGACTGCGTTAAGCTCCCCACAGGAAGTCGACGCCCTGCCCCAGGGTGCCGTTAAGTCCAGAAAATGTACCACAAAGCGACCCTGAGGTGACCCACTTTAAGAGAAAGTGGACCATTCTTTCTCCGGTAGAGGACCAGGGATTCCCCCTGCAGATGAATGCAGCAAGCCACACATGGCGAGGGTATCCATAAAAGGGCACTTTCTACCCTCTCTGGGTGTGAAATCCCAATGCTGCCAGCATGGCACGTGCTGCCTTCCAGCATGCAGCTTTGGTGCACTTTGCCACAGGCTTCGTGAGTGTCAGAGGACGGACTCCTTTCTCTTGCACTTCCAGCCTCCTCATTGGATCCAGGGAGGAAGGTAGGAGTCAATCTCTTATTTTCAGCTCTTCCTCGGGACAGGAACCTCTGCTTCATTGTACTCATAACAACGGTAGGTTAAACTCAATGGCATCAGTCAAGAGGGTTGGTATCTGGATGCATTTTTCCATCAGCAAATTGTGCCAGGAATTTGGGCTGGCCTACTCTCATGTTTTTCCTGAGACTCTGGCCCACCTATGTTCCCGAGGCTCCTACCGTGCACTTTCCGTGCACTTGGAGGAGGCAATCCCAGCCTTTTCATGCTGTGTCCTTTTTGCGCACTGCACTATGTGACTGCACTTAGAGCAAACAACTCTAAGCAGCTCCTTTTCTGTAAAGTTTGACAGACTGGAAGTGCCGTATCAAAGTAGAGGTTGACATGGATATGCCATCGCCCTTGCTCTTCTGTGCCAGAGTGAGCCGTGTCCTCCGGGAGTGAGAGTGCACTCTTAAAAAGTGTTGCCTCATCCTGGGCATTTGCACACGCCACCTCTATAACAGATTTTGTAGAGCTGTGGGCTGAGAGACACCTACGCATTTGCAAGATTAAATGTGTGTGTATATATATATATATATATATATATATATATATGTGTGGTATCTTTGAGTTCCTCCGAGTCTCCCAGCACTCGACTTAGCAGAGGAGCCGGGTGTCTGGCCCATTACATTGTTGGTATGCCCCAGTGCCTAATTTTTGAATTACGAGGTCCCAGAACAGATCGGGGTAACGGATCCCTCATTTTACCCGAGGATGGAGAGGTGTGGCATATGAAAGTGGAGAGCGGGAAGCGGGGGGCGAGAGGGGCATCGCAGATGATAGGGAAAAGAGGGTTGGGGAGTCACGGAAGAAAGTGAAAGTCAGCAGCGGATGGGGGAGGAGTGCGGTTGAGGATGGGGGATTGGTAAAATGAGGTGCTGGATCAGATTTCAGAAGTGCCGGATCCGGCTTGTTCCAGGGCAAATTAAGTCCTGGTATGCCCGCTCGGTCAGCCCACGTTCTGGGATTCGGTGCCCGATATGTGCGATCCATGTTGGCGATCCCATATGCATCACTCAGCCACAGTGCAGTGAAAAAAGTATTTGTTTTTCTTACTATGGAAGTCAGTTCCCTTTCAGGCGGTCACTATGCGTTACATCTTTAACTGATGAGATTGTGCTTATGTGCTACCAAAAATGTCTTTGCAAATGTAAAATAATAGTAATAAGCAAAATAGAAAGATGGAAAAGCAAGTAATGGCTGTTTGACATGCACAGGTTTCTAACATAACATAAGTGGTGATAATAATATGTATTTTTCTACCGTCTCAGCTGGCAGAGGCCTGGCAAGAAGTTGACAGGGTTCGTTTCTGGGCACAAGATCTGCAGTGTCAGGTAGTGGAGCTCCAGGATGAAGTGTCCCTCCAGGAGAAGAGTCACAGTGACACATCTTTACTGTCAGAACTCGAAAACAACCTGAACTTCACAAACTGGAGCCTGGACACAGAACAGGTGATACAATGTGCTGTATGATAATTCCAGACTGAAACATGCTCTGCTTTTAATATAATCTGTTTTGAGTGGGAGAACGCTGTGTTATTTGTCTCATTTGTTTGTTCATTCATTTGTTGATTCATTCGTTAATTCATTTATCCAATTCATTCATTCATTTCAATCACTCATTCGTTTACTCGTTCATTCATTAATTCGATTAATTAGATTCATTCATTTATTCAATTCATTCATTTGATTAATTCAATTAATTCTCTTACTCATTCATTTGATTCATTCATTTAATAATCTGATTCTTACATACAGTTGATTCATTCAATTCATTAAATCATCTGATTTTTTTCATACGTTTGATTAATTCTTTTAATTCATTCATTCAATTGATTTATTCATCCATTCAATTCATTCATCTATTCATTTATTTGATTCATAAGTTTAATTAATGCATTTGGTTAATTTAATTCATTCACTCACTCATTCATTTGATTCATTCATTTGATTCATTCATTTGATTCATTCGATTCATTCATTCATTTAATCATCTGATTTTTTTTCATACATTTGATTCATTTCTTCGATTCTTTCATTCAATCATTTGATTCATTCACTCATTTGTTCATTCATCCATTCATATATTCAACTCATTAATTCGATTCATTAATTTAATTCATTTAGCCAATTCATTCACTTGATTTGATTCACTTGATTTAATCAGTTTATTCACTCAGTGTGTGAGTGAGTGAATAAACTGATCAAATCAAGTGAATCAAATCAAGTGAATGAATTGGCTAAATGAATTAAATAGTATGGGTTGAAATTAATGAAAAATAAAGTAATATTTCATGTCATAATAAAAGTATAGCAAATAATAATGATCATTCTAAATATTTCCTTTATAAATCTACACTCGTAGGTCTCTCAGGAGGTGCACCACATCCTGGAACTGCTTCGACCTGTGATCTGCGGCTCAGAGGCTGAACAGGACTCAGATGACAGCCTGCAGGGCATGATGGGACAGTTGAAACATGCTGCAGAATGGATAGCACAGAGTCAAACACAACAGGTACGACATACCCTAATGCTGCGTTCACACCAGATGCGAAAGAAGCATCAAGTGCAAGTGAATTACATGTTAAGTCAATGCAAAGGCGCAAATAGACATCCTGCGGCGCGATAGGCATGAATGAGGCGGCGCGAATGATGCATTTTGAGCGATTGACGCGCTTATATCGCATGTTTTCTGCGAATCGCTCGAGTTCAAAAATCTGAACTTCGGCAGACATTCGCACCGTGTTAACCAATCAGGAGCTTGCTCTTGTGGGGGCGTGATTATGACGTAGAGCCTGTTGTTGTGTCCCGGGTGAAAATCCTCCTGTTGACACCGACAACAGTTCACCAAACTGGGCTCGGCTCAGTCAGAAGCATCGCTGAAAGCTGCCATCATCCAGCTATAGTGTCTGGAGGAGTTGATGAACTCATAGAGCTGGGTGCACCTCTGAAAGGATCTAGTGGACTCAGACATGGCTCCAAACGAATTGACGCTGTTTTTCAGCCTTCATAAAGCACATAAACACAGTTATTCCCTCAATAAAATCCATGTTAGCCATTTAGCAACAAAGCTAGAGTCACGGGGCAAACAGAAGCCCTCACAGAGCTGGGTGCACCCGAAAGGATCTAGTGGACTTAGACACGGCTCCAAACGTATCAACGCTGTTTGTCAGGGTTCTTAAAGCACATAAACACAGCTATTCTATCAATAAAATCCATGGTAGCCATTTTGCAATAAAGCTAGAGTCACCAGGCAGACAGAAGCCCTGCCCATCATGCGAATCCACGTCTATTGCTTAGTGAATTTGACCCGCGAATGAAGCGAGTAAAATGTTCACTCGTCTATTTATTTATAGACCTATCCGCGCATTCCGCGCCTGGTGTGAACACAGCATAACACTAATCCTGACATGCAATTCATGCTATTAACAAACCATTAACCATGACTATTAGCTCTATAAACTACTAATTAGCTTTAATTAGCTTATTTGGGTTTAGGTTTGGCTATTGGATAGGACAAAGGATGGATTACTTTAATGGCCGGTTTCCACTGACTGGTAGAGTATGGGTCGGTACGCTTTTATGGCCATTTCCACTGTCAAAAGGCGTACCGAACCGTACCATAAACCTTTTTCGGCACCCTTTCGAAAGGGTACCAAACACGAGAAAAGGTACCAAAAGGCGGAGCTAGACGCACAGCTGAATGCTATTGGTTTATAGAGATACGTCACGAGCTCATGCAACAAGCCAGAATGAAAACAAAGAAGCCGCCATGTTTTAATACAAAGCCGAGAGACTATATATTCATATAATAACATATAACAACGAGCCCTGCTCGATCTGGGCTCAAACGAACCTTGCCATCGTCTTAATGAACAGCCACAAAGCCAAAAAGAAGAGCAGATTTTACCCTGTGCCCCGTAGTTTTTTTGTTTTCTTGCTTGCGCTCGCCGCGCGTCTATATCTGAAATAACAAACTTCTTGAGCTGATGATAATAACGTGCGCTTGATTATTGACGTGCTTTGAAACCTGATCCTGTCAGAAACTGACAAACGTGAGAGTGACGCACCAAAAACAAAAGGAGAAGCCAGAAAAAAAGGAGCACATTATTATTACAGCAAACGTGAACAAACTGCCATGTTGAACTATTATCATCACCTTTTGGACTATTATGAACTCTGAATGATTGATTTACTCTCTAACAAGAGTCTACACGTGCTGCTGAAGATTACAGACACATTTAATCATGAGAGGTCTGCTCACTGTGGGCTCTATTTCCTGCTGTTTTGAATCTAAATAAGGATTAAATGTCTGCTGTGTGTAGTTTTTCTGTAAGTGGTAACATATCGGAGACTGTAAGGGTCTGTATGTGTTCATATATGTTGCATTTATTTATTTATTTTATATAGTTGCTGACGTTACAGTAGGCTGTTTCACACTGTCATTGATCTGCAGTTACAATCAACTCATGTTCATAGAAAAGTTAGTAATGAACATGTATACACCAGTATTTATGTGTGTAAAGCATCTGTTTTGTGAGAAGTGCTTCTCATATGATATGTGAGCAACCCGTACAGCTTTACTTTAGACATTTTCTTGAGCAAAAATGACGTGGACTGCAACATTCTGTTGTACACCACGCCCACCGAAAGAGTACCATTGGTACCCTTTTAGCAGTGGAAACGCAAGCCTGATAAAGGTGGTCTGTACCGACCCATACCGTACTGTACCAGTCAGTGGAAACAAGCCATAAGGATTACTTTATAAGCGCTAGGGAAAGGCAAAAAATATTGTCTTGTTTTCAGAAATAATACATAAATGAAGAGATTTTTTCTTTACAACAAACAAAATAATTGTCCAATTGTGTAAGCAAAATAATAGTATTTTAAAGTGAAAACATTATATTGTTCAGCCCATTGGAAGATTATTTTCCTTGGATTTAAGAAAAAAAAAACTCACTTAATTTTTACATATTATGTCTGACAATATTGTTTACTTTTCCAGAAAGTGCTTCTTGATTTAAGAATTTGTAGATATTTAGACCAGAAACAGAACAAAAACATTTTTGGCAGGAATTGCATAATGGGGTTTTATTTAGGTTGGGACGAGTTAATTGGGGCACAATCCACACAGGTAAACGACAGAGACAGACAGAAAGAGAATAGAGGCCCATTTACGTGTATGCTACTTGATCCTGATGCTGTAGAGAGATACATCTTGACGTCAAGGACTAACAAAGACGACACTTCACAAATTTCGTCCTCAGGAGATCAGAAAGTCCATTGTGAGTTTAGGGAGTGATCCGTGTGAGAATGCGGTGCAGATACAAGAGCTTCGGGATCAGGTAACATTTGGCAGCGCTTTTTCAGCCACAACTAATAACAGCTCAGCACCACGGCCATCGAACAGGGGTCAGCTTTCTAAAAATGGCTCCATTGTTTGGAGGGCCTGCATGGCAAAGACTGAGGAATGTTTGAACAAAGATTAATTGATTTTTCCCTATGGGATTCTAAGCTCAACCTTTCTCTGTCCCGCCACCGGGATGCTTATGTTTACATACCTCTCTTGACATTAAATTCTAAACTAAACAATCATTCATTCCTTTTCCTTCGACTTAGTCCCTTTTATCATCAACGGTCGCCAAAGTGGAATGAACTGACAACTTTTCTTTTTTACACAGCGGATGCCCTTCTAGCTGCAACCCAGTACTGGGAAACATCTGTACACACTCATTCACACTCATACACTACAGCCAATCTAGTTTATTCAATACGCTTATTTCACACGACCACCAAACACGAAAGCGAGGCTGCGGTGGGAAGAAACCCGGAAGTATAGGATATAGGATCTGAGCCTATGTAACCCGGTGAGCGATAAAACACTGCAGTCCTCTGCAGCACATCTTCGTGTTGTCTTTAACAGTGTTGTCCCAGTACTAAAGTTTTATAAATGTCCATTTCCCGCTTACATTTAAGCACTGCTGAGCGCGCTCATAAACACCGCTGATTTGCCGTAGTATTCACCAGTGCTCAACAGAATGACTGTGAAGGTTATCAGTTCACCGCTCTTCACAGATTGAAAACAAACATAGACGGACATTAGAGCGTTTTAAAGCCGTGATGATCAGTCGATTCATCAGCGAATCGCTCGTCTGTGTTTGCACTAAGTAAACAGCGGTGAGTTTGATGAACTGATGACCTTCACAGCCAATCATAGTGATTTCTGTTAAGCACGTGAACACAATGGCCAATCAGCGGTGTTTAAGATCTCCATCAACAATGTCTTAAATGTTAACGAGAAACAGGCGTTTTTTTAATATTTTCATTACGGAAATGTAGTATCGTGACAGTCTAATCTAATATACTGTAGTTAAAGAATCAGTTCATTAACTTGAGTTTGATAAAAGGCATCTAAAATGTGTGTTTGGGAAAGAAAACGTTAGCTAAGTAGTGCCATTTCCCTTAACTTAGCTGAAAATGAGGTCTGATATCCCTTTTTATTTTCACTATTCTTTCAGAACGGACCTTCAGGTCACTCAGAAGGTGGTGAAATTATAAATTTGAGTCACTTTCTCTCCACTGATAAAATATACAGCCAGGTACACAACATTCCTGTGTGACTCAGACGCTACTTCCGGGTTTCTTCCCACCGCAGCCTCGATTTCACTGTTAATAATGGCGGTCGCGTGAATTCAGTCTTTTCACCTATATAGAGCATGTGATTGGATGATGGGGGAAACCGGAGCACACGGAGGAAACCCACACCAATACTCGGAGAACATGCTAACTCCATACAGAAATGCCAACTGAGCCAGCTGGGACAGTGCTAACCACTGAGCCACCATGCCACCAATGCTGTGAATATAATCTCATTATATAGAACAAGAAAGATTTCGCTTCAAGCCCTCTTCCCAATTGGTAACTAGAATATAATTTCCTAACTCTTTTTCCTCTCATCTTTGGAGGTGCTCTGTAGAAACTGAAAAAGGAGAAACAACAATGCAAATTTAGTTACCAAATGTATCTATGTAGGACACCCAAAAGTTTACACTGTATATGTCTTGGTCTGGGCGGCGTGGTGGCATTGACGGCATCCAGCAAGAAGGTCACTGGTTCGAGCCTCGGCTGGGTCATTTAGCGTGGGTTTCCTCCGAGTGCTTCGGTTTTCCCCACAGTTCAAACACATGCGCTTTAGGTAAATTGAATAAGCTAAATTGTCCGCAGTGTATGAGAGTGTATGGGTGTTTCCCAGTGATGGGTTGCAGCTGGAAGGCCATCCGCTGCATGAAACATATGCTGGATAATTTGGCGGTTCATTCCACTGTGGCGACCCCTAAATAATAAAAGGACTAAGCCGAAAAAAAAATGAATGAATGAATGTCTTGATCTTAACCCAGCAGGCACCAACATCAGAAGATGTTAATATTAGGTTAGATTAAGGTCATGACTTCAGGTGACCAAAATTCAATGTCTCGCCAGCGTCTAAGGATGTTTTTTTTGTCGTCCGTAATGACATCGAATTACGTTGATATTTGGTTGATTTTAAGTTGTGTTGGAAAGTGACCAAAATCCAACGTCTAATAGACGTCATAGTGGTAACGTCCACTTAACATCAAGGTGTTTCATGATTAGACGTTGATATTTGATTGATTTTAGGTTGATTTTAGGTTGGACATTAGACATTGATGTCAGCCTGACATTGGTTTCTGACGTCAACTCGATTTTTATTTCCAAACAAAATCCAACATCCCTACGATGTTGACGTCATGTTGACGTCCTGTGCCTGCAAGGAAAGTAAGACCTTGAAACTGAAAGCTGGAACTGTTTGGTAACACTTTAGTATCGGGACCAATTCTCAGACTGTAAAAAAAAAACGAAAAAAACGAAAAAGAAAACTTGTTTTTTGCCCAAATATCTAAAAAATCTTAAATCAAGAAGCATTTTCTAGACGAGCAAAACACATTGTCTTGTTTTTTTATGAAAAAATGAGGTCAAATGAAGCGAGTTTTTCCTTAAAACAAGTAAAATAATCTGCCAATGGCATAAGCAAAATAACATTATTTCAAGGACGAAACAAGATTATTTTGCTTAGGGATACACTATATTTAAAGGGCACCTATTTTACCCCTTTTTTTAAGATGTAATATTAATATTATGGTTCTTCTGAGTGTGCCAGTTTAGGTTCAGTTCAAAACACAATTCAGATTTTTTATTATGATGTGTTAAAAAGTGTCATTTTGGGGGCGTGTACACAGTTTGTTGTTTTAGGGGCGTGTTGCATCACATGAAAATTAGTTTTCATGAAAAATAGACAGGCAGACAGAGAGAAGCGACATGAGTGAGAGGACCAGCATTCAGCTGTACATGTACGACTCGGACACAGACCAAGCAGAGAGTAGAAAATCATTTGTGTCTTTGTATAGTTTTACAGCCAACTGTGTGCTAGTTTAAAGCTCAGAGCTTGTAGCCTACACCGAGACTAATAACCAAGCACACTGAATTAACTTTGACTGAAGGGCATCACACACCAGATGCACTGCGACACGGCGCGCACATGACAGTTGAAAGTATCACACACTTGCGGCGCCGGTGTGTGTCCCCTGATAGAAACTTATGTTTAGAATTCAGAAATGCATGCCGCTGCATGGCACCTAGTGGCGCTTCTGGTGTACGACCTGATTGAGGCTATAACTAAAGGGCGTCATACACCGGATGTGCCGCTCAGAGCCATGACACGACACACCAGACACGCATATTCGCATGTTATTTAAAATGAAACTATTCAGATAACGCTCTGTGGCGTGGCAGAAACATAAAGTGTCCTGAGCAGGGCCAGCGCGTCCATAGAGGCGACCTAGGCGGCAGAATAGTGAGCAGACCCCCCGGTCCTCACTTTCATCCGCGACACCCTCCCGGTCCTCACTTTTATTCGTGACAACCACCCACCCCCTCCCTCCCTCCCTTTCTGTCCTCACTTTCATCTGCAACACCGCAAAATGCATGGCAAGGCAACGCGCTCGCACTTTCCAGCTGCACCTAGTTAAGATGACAGGAAGCTTCTGTGACCGCGGGAAATGCACACCGCTGAAGTTTAAGGAAGACGCAATAAAAAGTACACATGTATGCAAACACTGGCAGCGAGGAGAGCGATAACGTGGTGAATGTTGAGCCCAATGAGCCTTACATCTAAAAATAGAGCAAGGGTGTTTCTTTGGTGACGTCGCTTTGACTCACGCTGAAAATGGCGGACGTGAAACAACATACTGAGGATATGGTAATGTGCACCTGTCAATCAATATTGGTGGGCGGGGGGACCGCACTCCTACGTCAGGTTGCGGTCAATCTCAAAACCGATTCAATTGGTCCACCGTTTTTATGTTATATTGAAAAAAAAAAAGGACTGAGTGTGTTTATATCACCCCAGTATGACGGATTTTTTTTACCATAGGTGCCCTTCAAAGTCATCTTAGCTTGACTTAAAATTTGAATAGAGTTTAGCTGTAAACTATTTTACACGAGTTCTTTGAGAGGCTTCGGTTGCATTTTTAGTTGCATTATAAAGAAATGTGCAAAGTTGCAGAGAATATTAACCACACATTTTTCTCTGCTCTTTCAGAATGAGTGTCTTTTAGCAGAAAACACCAAACTCAAGCTGCAAACCGAGAGACTTCTGGATGAGGAGGTGGTCCAGCAGGCCTTAAAGGACCGCGATTATGCCTTTGCAAAGTAATTACTGAACATTCACTACAGTATAGTCTGTCCGCTGCGAACATGCTTGCCCTACTTTGAGTTTTTGTCTTATTTCTAGTCCAAATATCCACAAACTTTAAAATCAAGAAGATGTCAAATTTAACTGAGTATTTTTTTGAACAAACAAAATAGTCTGCTGATGTGGTGGTGCAGTGGGTAGCACGTTCACCTCACATCAAAAAGGTCGCTGGTTCGAGCCTCGGCTGGGTCAGTTGGCGTCTCTGTGTGTAGTTTGCATGTTCTCGCCGCGTTGACGTGGGTTTCCTCCAAGTACTTTGGTTTCCCCCACAAGTCCAAAGACATGTGGTACAGGTGAATTGGGTATGCTAACATTGACTGTAGTGTATGAGAGAATGAGTGTGGATGTTTCCCAGTGATGGGTTGCAGCTAGAAGGGCATTCACTGCGTAAAAAATATGCTGGATAAGTTGGCAGTTCATTCCGCTGTGGCGACCCTAGATTAATAAAGGGAGTAAGCCGAAAAGAATATAATGAATGAATGAATGAAGGAAATAGTCTGCCAATGGGTTAAGTTAAATAATCTTTGTTTTCGCTTTGAAATAATATTATTTTGCTTACTCCAGTGGCAGATAAATTTCACATATCGGACTTTAAAACTAATTATTATCTGGAGCAAAACTCTGAAGAGTTTTCTCCATGTTGATGACATTTGAGATGTGTACTGCTGCCAGGCTTGCAGATTAAATGAAGCCATGCTCATTTTTGTTTAGACCTGATAATGTGACTTGATTGTATGAGCACAATAATTCCAAACACATGTTTGATATTAATGCCGCCATCAATATCAATGATTAATTTCGAGAAGTAAATCTTTTCAGTCACATCTTACATAGAGCACCAAGAGAAAGATTGTTGTCCTTATATTGCAAAAATGGCTTTTATAAGAGGTTTAAACACAGTTGTGTAGCAGCAGTGTAAATATAACTAGCCTCTAATGGTTAAAATTAATTAACTCTATTGTTTTATAATCACACCGTCTGCCGAAACGCTTTGATTGACATTCTCTCTTTGTATGTGTCATCAGAGAGGGTAAGCCCCGCCCACTAGTGACCATCTCATTAGCATAAACAGCCCTGAGTATAAAGCGGCTGTGTATAAATATATATATATACCTACTGAAACCCGCATGGAGCCAAGATTCTCACAGAAATCAGTCGTTTGGTGAAGGAATAATCATGGTTTGGGGTTACATTCAGTATGAGGACGTGCAAGAGATCTGCAGAGTGGATGGCAACATCAACAGCCTGAGGTATCAAGACATTTGTGCTGCCCATGACATTACAAACCACAGAAGAGGGCAAATTCTTCAGCAGGATAGCGCTCCTTCTCATACTTCAGCCTCCACATCAAAGCTCCTTAAAGCAAAGAAGGTCAAGGTGCTCCAGGATTGGCCAGCCCAGTCACCAGAGATGAACATTATTGAGCATGTCTGGGGTAAGATGAAGGAGGAGGCATTGAAGATGAATCCAAAGACTCTTGATGAACTCTGGGAGTCCTGCAGGAACTCTTTCTTCGCCATTCCAGATGACTTTATTAATGCGTGATTTGAGTCATTGCAGAGATGTATGGATGCAGTCCTCCAAGCTCATGATGGAGTCAGACACAATATTCATTCTGTTTCCACTGCAGCAAGACTTTATATTCTATACTGGGCATTATTTCTGTTCAGTGATGAGACTTTTGGCTAAGCAAAGTCAGACCTTACTGTCCTAATTAAAGAATTCAAAATCAAGACATGATCATATTTTATTTTGGTCAAATAAGCGTAATCTAGAGGCCTTCGCCTTTCATATAAGCCACTTCTGATACCAAATGATCAACTAGAAGTTGAGTTATTATTTGCTGTTCCTTAAACTTGGATAGGTGACAAGACTTTTGTCAGGTATATATATATATATATATATCCATCAGACACAGGTTACTCAGAGCTAGGTGAAAGACTGAGAGAATGTATATCTAAATAAGTTTGTATTAATGGTGGGAAATAAAATAAGATTGCTTTTTTTTCTCACATGCAGGAAGACAGCGATGGAAGCAGAGCTGCTAAAGACTAAACAAGATATGATGTGTTTAAACAACCAACTCCTGGAAGCCATCCAGCGAAAACTTGAGCTCTCACAGGAGCTCGAGGCCTGGAAGGTACAAAACTATTATTTGGTTTAAGCTCCCTGCTTCGATGACATGGTTTTTAGTGACTTGCATTTGATTTTTGTTTGTTTGTCTGAGCTGGTCGTATATATTAAAGTCAGAATTGATCGCCCTCCTGTATATTTTTTTTTCTCCAATTTCTGTTTATTGGAAAGAAGATTTCTAATCATAATAGTTTTAATAACTCATCTCTAATAACTGATTAATTTTATCTTTGCCATAATGACAGTAAATAATATTTGACTAGATATTTTTCACGACACTTTTATACAGCTTAAAGTGACATTTAAAGGCTCAACTAGGTTAATTAGGCAAGTCATTGTATAACAGTGGTTTGTTCTGTCGACAATCAAAACAAATATTGCTTAAGTGGGCTAATAATATTGACCTTAAAATGATTGACTTTTAAAACAATAAAAAAACAGCTTTTATTTTAGCCGAAATAAAACAAATAAGACTTTTTCCAGAAGAGAAACTATTATAGGAAATACTGTGAATAATTCCTTACTCTGTTGAACATCATTTGGGAAATATTTAAAAAGGAAAAAAACAATTGACAGGAGGGCAAATAATTCTGACTTTAACTGTGTATCGCCCCCTGCTGTTCACAGTTAAGTGTGCAGCTGTTTAGGGTTTTATGCAGTTGCTGCATGTGATAGTTTAAACTGAATATCTATACATTTGTGGTTGGACTTTATTTTAAAGTGATGTACTCATTGAAAGACTGAGTAATATTTATTAATTACATGCACCTACTATATGGTTGAGGTCACAATGTGAGTTGCTCTGGGTTAGTTGTAATTATGCAAAAATACTATAGAACTATTATAATACTATAAGAGTTTGTCACCTTCATTAAAATGTTACCAGATGTGTATATTGTATCTGATTCTGTTGTTAAATCAGAGAAGTTAATATCATTTTCTTTTTTATTTCCTCACTGTCTCGTGGCACGTCATATATAACATAACATAAATTCATTTTCTTTTTGGCTTAGTCCCTTTATTAATGTGGGGTTGCCACTGCAGAATGAACCGCCAACTTATCTAGCATATGTTTTACACAGTAGATGCCCTTCCAGCCACAATCCATCACTGGGAAACATCCATACACGCTCATTCACAACTTCGGACAATTTAGCTTACTCAATTCACCTGTAGCGCATGTGTTTGGACTGTGGGGGAAACCGGAGCACCCGGAGGAAACCCACACCAACACGGGGAGAACATGCAAACTCCAAACAGAAATGCCAACTGACCCAGCCGAGGCTCAAACCAGTGCCCTTCTTGCTGTGAGGCGAACGTGCTACCCACTGCGCCACCGTGCAGCCCAGCTGACATATAACATAACATAAATAATAAATGTATGCTGATTTAAGACACTTAAGTCTTATTTATTCACTGAATTTCTGGAATATTAATAAGTTTATTACAGACATTGAACATCGGGGAAATGTGTTATTGTTATTATTCTGTCTGAGATTTTTGTTTGTCACTTTCTAAATTTTAGTTTCCTTTTATCACAATGTAATTTTACTGTCTTTTTATTATGCTGTTTACATCTTTTTTTTAATGATCAGGCTATTTTTAAGCTCTGCTATTTTTTTCTTTTCCAACTCATCAGTTGTCCATCTCTTTAATCAAATGCAATATCTGTAAGACGTATCTTCTCATGGGAAGTTATTACATTTGGCGTAGTAGTTAAGGATATAATGAATAATTTGTTGAAATTATTAAAACTTAAATATTAAATTAAATATTAAACTTAAATACTTATATATTCATAAATGTACATTTTTCAAAATTGTCCCAAGACTAGTGGTGTTTAAAGAAGAATTTGTGATATATATAAAGACATTAAGAGAGATGAAATACCAAAAAGCAAGACATTTATATTCATCATTAAAGGATTTTGGTTTCATATTTTGTGAACTCCAACTCCCCTGTATTATTCGTTATCATTTATTTTATTTGTTAATCTTTGTTATTTTATTCATTTATATATTATTATTATTATTATTATTAATGAGGGTGGAAATATTGTGAATATAAATTGATTGTTATCTCAGTCTTTTGTGTAATATAAAAAAAGTATTGATGCCTTTCTGTTATTGTTCAAGCATTGTTGTTAATAATAATAATAATAATAATAATAATAATAATAATAATAATAATAATAATAATAATAATAATAATAATAATAGGGCGACGCAGTGGCACAGAATTAAAGTCGCCTCACAGCAAGAACGTCGCTGGGTCGCAGGTTGGAACCTCGGCTGGGCTGGGTCAGTTGGCGTTTTTGTGTGGAGTTTGCATGTTCTCCCTGCGTTCGCGTGGGTTTCCTCCGGGTGCTCTGGTTTCCCCCACAGTCCAAACACATGCGATACAGGTGAATTGGGTAGGCTAAATTGTCTGTAGTGTATGAGTGTGACTGAGTGTGTGGATGTTTCCCAGAGATGTGTTGCGGCAGGAAGGGCATCCGTTGCGTAAAAAATCGTGCTGGATAAGTTGGCGGTTCATTCCGCTGTGGCAACCCCAGATTAATAAAGGGACTAAGCTGACAAGAAAATGAATGAATGAGTAATAATAATAATAAACTTTGACATCTGGGTGTTAAAAAGGAAAACAACATAAAAGCCAAACTATCCATAATTGTTTTCATAGTGGATATTAAAGTCATGTAAAATAATGTTCAAGCTAAAATCCTTTTAATATTTGCTGTTTTAAAGTAATAGCTCATTTAAATTCTGTCATCATTTACTCACTCGTTATTATTTCAGAGTTTAGTTTTCTGTTGAACACACAAGAAGATGTTTTGAAGAGTGTTGGAAACCTGTAACCATTGACTTCCATGTTTTGTTTAGTTTTTCCTGTGGAAGTCAATGGTTACAGGATTTCAGCTTTCTTCAGAATATAACTTTTTTTTGTATTTAACAGAAGAAAGAAACTCATAAAGGTTTGGAAACACTTGAGAAATAGTAAATAGTGAGTAAATATTTCAACTTTCCCTTTACCATAGTATTTTAGTTAGTGAAAGTAAAGGCTTGAAGTGGGAACCCTGTTATTGTACCTAAATGATTTCCAATGACATTCTGAATTTATTTTTGGTTAACACTTTAGTTTAAGTAACAATTACAACATTTACTGGCTTATTACCTGCCTATTATTAAGATGTGAACTGTTTATTAGCACTTATAAAGTATGATCTTATTCTACATTCCTAGTCCTACCCAATGCCCAAACCTAAACCCAATTAATACCCTACAAATAATAAGCAGCTAATTAATAGTTTAATGAGCTAAAAGTTTTAGTTAATGATTGGTTAATAATGTGAATTGTGACTTTATAAAGTATGATCTTATTTTACATCCCTAGTCCTAGCCAGTGCCCAAACCTAAACCCAACTATCACCTACTTTTTCTGTTAAATGCTATAATCTTTGATGTTTATGTGTACCACCACAGGACGATATGCAAATTATCATCAGTCAGCAGCTCAGAAGCCAACAGCAAACCGAACAGCAGCAACGGAAGACATCAGTCGGTCGTCTTTCTTTCCTGCACAAATCCAGACGGCCTTCATCTTCACCGTCCACATTTTCAGAGATCAGTTCAGTGCAAAACCACTCGCACTGGAGAGACTGGCTCAAAATCAACAAATAAAACTGCTGCACGAACTTCCCAGCTGTTTCATGCCAGCCGGAGACCTTATCAGACACTGTTGAGTTAATGAACAATAATGTAAAAGACTCCATGATAGAACACAATGATTTGAAGAGCAAGAGAATAAAAAGCCATAACAATATTTCAAAATTTGGGTGACACTTTAGTTTAGGCCACAATTCATGCTATTAACTACTGGCTTATTACCTGCCTATTATTAAGATATTAACTGTTCATTAGTAGCTATAATGTATGATCGTATTCTGCATCTCTAGTCCTAGCCAATACCCAAACCTAAACCTTACTAATACTTTACTAACTATAAATAAACTGCTAATTAGTAGTTTATTAAGCTAGTAGTGTTAGTTAATGATTTGCTATTAGAGTGAATTGTGATATAAGTGTTAGCAAAATTCAGAAACCTTCCAGCAAGTCAAACAGGCACTATAGCTGCTTTTACCATGTTTTTACTACTTTTTGCAACGTCTCTTAATTTCGGGTTTAAGGCAACCCAGGCTCATTGTGGATATGAACCCAGGTCTACATTTCTGATGACCATAAAATACACACCCAGAGATACATTTGCTTTCAGTTTTTGTGTTCACAGTTCATCAGAGGCCGCTGTGTACACTTTGTCTTTCGTACAAATTTCTCTTTAAATCCACCAGGGGCCGCAATATCAATCAGGGGTGCGTTTCCCAAACAGCGACATAACTAGTGGCTGAACTATCATAGTACGATGCATCGTTTGAAAAATTAACCTAGTGTTTCCTGGTCGCAGATTCAACGTTTGAACCACGTTAGTTATAACGTAAAACCTCTATAATGATGCTCTAAACGGGGCGGAGTAACTACTTCTTTAGAGAAAATGACCATCTTTTTTTGTATTAAACTATATTGTTTTACACGCACATGCATAAAAAAAATCCAATATTAGTTTTTAGTAAAAACATTAGGGGTGTGAACCTACACTGGTCTCACGGTTCGGTTCGGTAATGATTATCATGCCATCGATTCGGTTCAATTCGATATCTCGGTGCATCACGGTGCATTGACGATGCTTTCCATATATAATTAGATTTTTGTCTATACAACACAAGACATTTTTTTTTTTATCAAAATCTATATGTTTATATTTATATATTATTTGTAATACAATTTTGTCCTTTAATACAAGCAGTAATATATATGAACTGCACCTTTAATTTTACCTGCTCAAAAAAAAAACACTTTTTGTGAATATTTTAGACAAAACTCCAATACATGCACAGAAGACAGCACGAGCATTCATAACAAATAAACTAATGTAAATATTATCCTGCTTGCTTTTTGAGCACTGGCAAGTTCTTACACCCCTATGATAGGTCATTGTCTTCACCCGCTCAACAGAAAGGGCTGTGATTGGCTTTAGAAACGAAAGCACTGTTCACCCATGATTGACGCGGGAAAAACAGCCTCGGGTCAGTCTATATGCGCATAATACGCGGTTATCAGGTAATCCGTAATAGAATATGGCAAGTTGCATCTTGGCAGCTGCACGCTTGACTTTTCTTAGTTCATGGGCAGTTATTTTGCTCCTTGGTTTTTTCCACACGCTTCTTGCGACCCTGTTGACTATTTTGAATGAAATCCTTGATTGTTGGATGATCACGCTTCAGAAGCTTGGCAATTTTAAGAGTGCTGCATCCCTCTGCAAGATATCTCACTATTTTTAACTTTTCGGAGCCTGTCAAGTCCTTCTTTTGACCCATCCCAGCTTGGAGTAAGACAACATGCATAAAGAGGAAGATGTGGTCAAAATACTCATTTGCCTAATAATTCTGCACTCCTTGTATACTGTGTGTAATCAGTCTTTGACAATCATCCGGTGGTGTGTGTGCAATCAGTCAGCATGAGGAACATGTGTGTGAGCGGAGTGCATGTATGGAGTTGTAGTCCATTAGGTGGCGGATTTGTAGTGCATAGTGAGTGTGCATGTTTACCAGCGATCTATGGAGAGATCGCTGGTGATCATCACAAAATGACAGCTAAGAGAGATTACTTAATGTTGTTTTTTTTTTTGTTTAAATGTTGGAACATTCTTAATGAATAGGGAATGGGGGGTGGGGGGTCTCTGGGAATAGAACACAACCAGGAGCTACTGTATGCTTAACTACAGCTCTAGAGGTGTAAGTGCATGCGTACAAGTTTGCGACGCAGTTTGCAAATGTACGTTGGATCGATGGATTTGGAAAACACTAAATCAGCGCACTATGTTTGTAACGAGGGAACTTGCAACCTTAGTTGGCTAACGATGGTTTTCAGAATCGCTAAAAAATCATGTGATTTTTGTTATAAGAGATGATGTGATGATAAAATGTGTGTGATGGACGGCCTTAATGAATTTTGCAGCGTTTCCAGCACATTGTAAAACATCTAAAAAGTTGTTTTGCTCTTTCTAAAACCCCTCAGCCGTCAGTCCATCATCACAGTGCTTATTTTTCCTTCTAGAACTGTCTTGAGCATCTGTCTGCGCTCATTTATTAGAGAAGAAACACCACAGTGGCTTCTCCCAGTGCACTAAACTACATTTCTCTGTATGATATTTGCTGCCAGTTTATCAGGAAGTGATGATTTTGTTCTCTTTTGTTTCTCATTGAAAGGAAATTTAAGTAGCATCTTTGCATGGAAACACAGCTATTGATATCATGCTGGTCATGATCATGTTGTTTTTTTTATGCAATTTCACATTATGATATTATATAATGTTATAATAATCTATAAAGAAACATTTGCTTGTTCTGCGAATACACACATGCATGAGAAAAGTACAGCTGTCTTTCCACTGCACTCAACATTCAGACACGACTGTCAGAAATACACCCCCTAGTGGCAGTAAGGTCATTTTTTCCCAGCCTGATCTCACAAGGAAACGTAAGTATTTTACGTTTTGTCAGTTTAGTGTCTAATTCGTACGAAAATGTACGAGTTTAAAAAGGAGGCGTGGCACCTAACCCCACCTCTAACCCCAACCGTCATTGGATGATGAGCAAATCGTACTAATTTGTACGAATTAGCCACTAAATCAAAAAGTTACGAATTGCAGTGAGATTGCGTAGTTTTTTCCATTATTGTGTCAACAAAGACATAAAAAGGCTCATTTGTTTATCTCATTAAAATGTCCCTAACATGATTGTCATTACATATATACAGTTGAAATCTGAATTATAAGCCCCCTGTATATTTCTTTCCACAATTTTTGTTTTACGGAAAGAAGATTTCTAATCCTAATAGTTTTAATAACTCATTTCTAAAAACTGATTTCTTTTTTCTTTGCTATAATGACAGTAAATAATGTTTGACAAGATTTTTTTCAAGTTAGTATTCTAGCTAACTTGAAAAACACTAGTATTCAGCTTAAAGTGACATTTAAAGGCTTTACTAGGGTAAGTGGGTTAAAGTTATGGTAATTAGGCAAGTTATTGTATAACAATGGTTTGTTCTGTAGACAATCCAAAACTAATATTGCTTGAGGGGGCTAATAATATTGACCTTTAAAAAAAAATTCAAAAATTTAAAACTGCTTTCATTCTAGCCGAAATAAAATAAATAAGACTTTCTTATTTAAAAAATATGAAAGGAAATACTGTGAAAAATTCCTTGCTCTGTTAAACATAATTTGGGAAATATTTAAAAAAGGAAATAAAAATCGAAGGAGGGCGAATAGTTTTATTTTATATGTAATTTTATTAATAATATTTAATAATAAATATTTTATTCATTATTAAAATTTTTAATATTATATTTAAGTTGCTTTATATATATATATATATATATATATATATATATATATATATATATATATATATATATATATATATATAGTTTTAAGTGCCTGTTTTCCAACACTGCATGCAAATAAAACTAATACATTAAAAATAACTATAAAATTGAGATTTTGCCAATATCAGCTGAATATAGACCTGAAAGTCTCCTCTCACACAAACACAATGATTCAGTGTTTTGAAAAAGCGCAGATCTTTCCTCCAGAAACCGCAGTTCCTCCTCACCTTCTCCAGTTTCGGTCACGTGAGCTCCGTTTCAGAGGCACAGATTTGAGTTACGCTGGGAGAAAAGTTGACTTCAGACAAAGAGACCACTGTGAAGAGCTTCTAGATTACCATCAGTTATCCTGAACAACAGTAGACCAGCACTGAAGGCCCTGTGTTTGGTTATTGAGCTTTTTATTTGAGAACTAAAGTTATAAGACTGGAACAAATTGATTTTGAAGCTTTACAAAAAGAGTTGACATTGTTTTTAACTGATGAAAGGATTGAATCAAATGTTAAATTGTTACACTGCAAAAAAAATGCTTTTCTTACACTCGTTTCTAGTCCAAATATCTAAAAAAATTCTTAAATCAAGCAGCATTTGCTAGACAAGCAAAAAATATTGTCTCGTTTTAAGAAATGAGTCAAAGTGAAATGAGTTTTTCTCAAACCAGGCTCAGTCTGATTACGTTCCCCTGTATACATTTCTGAAGAGCGCCAAATACGTCCCAGGAGCTACGTTTTTTTGCAGTTTTTATTTTTGTGAATCCACCAGAGGCCGCTGTGTTCGTATTTCGAGATCTCAAATTTTCCTTGCGAGTGCCATTCGCGCCTGTTGTTCTCGAGCAAATCCACCAGAGGCCGCTTTCGATTGACTGACTGACTGGTCAACTGACCCACCCTCCTTCTTCCCTAAACCCAACCGATAGTGTTTTCACAAGCACCGATTGACTGGCGCCAACCAACTTCCATAAACCCAACGGACAGTAATTTGAAAAGCAGTCCAGGAAAAGAAAAGCCCTCACAACAGCCTGATTTTTACCACGTTTTCAGATTTTACCACATTCTCACTCTGTTGTTTACTTGTTTATTATATTTTTTGGCTTCTGTTTTTGTCTTAGCCCCTTTCTGAAACCATTCTTCACTGGACTCGAACCCCGTTGTCACGGTCAACTCCGCTCCACGTCACAAGTTTGCAGACGTACACGGTGAGCCACAGGGCAAACTGGTAACAGCGGGAAAGTCGTTCATACAGAGGTAAGTGGTCAGCTAGTAAGCATGAAAAGACATGACGTCATACCACTCTGTAGCGTTCGTTTTAAAGACGAGATGTAAGATGCTATGCAGATGATACTCAATTATACATTTCAACTAAACCTGATGAGATGTCTGAACTGTCTAGGCTAACTGAGTGTATTAAAGATGTTAAGGACTGGATGCCCAACAATTTTCTTCTCTTAAACTCAGACAAAACAGA
>CAIGQZ010001199.1:3217551-3228060 GCA_903798205.1 Danio tinwini | reverse complement strand
AACTCAGAATTCTGACTTTATAACTCGCAATTCTGACTTATTAACTCATGATTCTTGACTTTATAACTCAGAATTGTGATTTTATAACTCAGAATTCTGACTTCATAATGATTTTTTTTTTTTACATTGTATTTTTATTTTTTATTCAGTGGCGGTAACTGGCTTTCATAGTTATTTCTATTCGTGATATAGAAAAATATATAAATATGTGATTGATATGTATAATGACTAGTTTTATTTACACACAGGTCAGACCATTCAAAATGTCGTTCCAAGTCAGGACAATGTTGAAAAATGGAATGAGGATATGGTGAATGTTTGGAATGCTCCTAAATTCTCAAACAAGATCCTGTTTAAATCTGCAAAATTAACGTTTAAGTGAGCGGCGTTCATCTGACAGGTCCATTTGCGATAACACCCTCCCAATGGATATTGGATAAGATGAAATGGCCAAGCATCCAGCCTGAAATATACTGTACAACTATCTCATTGAAACTCCAAGTGATTTTACAAGAGAGAAGTTAAAGGCCTACAAGTCTTTGGATGCCTACAATTGTGTTCTGTGTGGTCATGTGCAAGAAATAATGTTCCATGATTAGCAGATTTAAAACTTTGTAGTGCTAAAAGCAAAGGTTCTGCCGAGCCAAAGACAAGGAAAGAAGACGGAGCTATACAAGGCCTGGGTAATCATTAACAAGCAAAACAACTGCATTCTGACAGCGAACTGCACCTGTACGGCAGGGTATGTGAATGTACATTTTTACATTTCATACTATCCGCAGTTTAATTCACCATATTGTTTTTGCTGAAATCATTGCTGCAATCAAAAACGAGCAATGTGTATGATTCAGCATAGCTTGAACTTACCTGATATAAACTGAGAACTGCAGAGTCGAGCATTTTTAATTAGGTCCTCACTCCATTCAGCTCCCTTTTAGTCAGAGATGTATAGTAACGAACTACTTCACTACTGTACTAAAAGGCTGTATCTGTACTCTACTGGAGTATTGTTTTTTTCTTCTACTACTTTTACTTCAGTACATATTTTCGATGAGCTTAATACTTTTACTCCAGTAGATTTTTTATGTGTTGCATAGTTACTCGTTACAATTATCAATTGATCAGACGATCAAAGAAGACAGTGCTGCCTGCCTGCATTAAGAGCACTTTAGTTTGTTTTAGACATGGAAAACCCAGAAATTTCACCTTCAACTCCTTCACTTTCAACTGTTTGTGTCGATGAGGAAAAAGACCACCCGTGACCCTATTTAGAACCAATGTTTGCATTTGTCGGAGTGAAAGACAATTCATATAGAATGAAGTGCATACTCTACCGTCGCATTTGAAGAAACATGTCAAGTTAAAGATAATGTAATACACAAAACAGCAGTTTGAGCTATCCATAAGAGCTAGATAAGTTAACTACCGTTAGCTACCCGCGGTTCATATCATGCTGCAATGTTCACATAACATTAACTGTCTATCATAAAGGCTGTCACGCTGAATGGTGTTTTTGACCCATCATATATATATATATATTATAAATCGTAAACCATGGTTCTTTTTGTTCTGCTTAATCATGTGCCCCAAAAATATATTTAAAATAAACAAAACAATATGTCTTTTGACTGCTTTTTTAAAAATAACTACATAATGCAATACTTGTACTTTTACTTTCAGTACTTGGGTAGTAAATTTTTTAACGAACTACTTGCAATACTAAAGTATAAAAACTGTTGAATACTTTAGTACTTCCACTTAAGTATTGTGCTTAAAGAGCACTTCAACTTCTACTCAAGTCACTTTTTTGATAGAGCACTTGTACTTTTACTTAAGTCTGGGTCTAGTACTTTATACATCTCTGCTTTAAGCCAAATACGTCTGTGGTTGGCATTAAAAGCCGTGTGGTGTACGGTAAAAGTTAAGTTTTCTATTTTTGGACTTTCAAATTTGAAAGCTACCGCACAACACCACATGTTTGCTTTTACAACCGGGAACCTGTGTGACATCATGCGTGACGTAGGTTGGTAATTCCTCTATACATATTTATGCAACAGTTCTGTCTGGTTCTGTATCAGTTTCTGCTTTTCTGACGTCAGCTGCAGATGTGAATGAGTGGCGGAAGAAAGTTCCTCATACAAAAGGGTTTTTAGACCCTCCGTGTTTGATTCTCTTTTTTATATGCATGATTATGTCGTCAAGCTGTTGTATAAACGCAATATCACACTGGTAGCAGTGAGATGTGGCTGTATATCGTCAGTGGTGGTACACAACTCCCACCTTCCACCAGTGATATACAGCCACATTGCACTCCTACTCGTGTGATATTGCTCATATAGACAGGCCAATTCAGTCTAATATTTTATGATTTGCACTATGTACACTGTAAAAATGGTGGGTTGCACACAAGTAATTTGTGTTGGGACAACGTGAAGGAGTTAAGAATTAACCTTTTAAAGTCTATTTTGGGATTTCCGCCTGGATTTTGCCTAGCCAAATTTAAAAGCTTCCCAAATCCACATGCAGAGGTGTAAATGCAAACATTTGGTATCATTTTAAAGAAAACCCTTTGAATTTTCATAAAACACTATTAAAGTATAATAACTGTATATGTTGTCTGTGTTATAATAAACACCTAAAAAAAAGAGACGCTTTTTGTATTTTTTTTTATAAACTCAAATTTCTGGGTTGCTCAAATGGTCTGGGTTGCTGTAATTAACTTTGGTGGTTCCTGCACATGTGTAATCAGAGGAAAAAAGAAAAATGTCTCTACCATAATCTATGCAACAGTTATTGTAATCCAACTGATGAGAGGTGATATACCATTTTTTTTATGTATTTTCCGCCTACCAAATTTTGAAAGCCTTCCATATCCAAATGCATTGCTATAAATGAAAAATTCCAGTGTAATTGAATAGAAAACCCTTTGAATTTACATAAGAAACTGCTGAAAGTAATAAATAATATTTGATATGTTTTCTGTTTTATGATGAACCGCTTTTTTATTTTTTGTTCTAAACTGCTTTTTTGAAAGGGTGTAGATTATCTATTTAGAGAATTTGGCTACTCCAGACAGTTCTGCTTGAAAGCAGCAGAGAGCAGCAAACACTTGGAAAAAGAATTTGATCTCTATCATGTGATATGACAAAATTATTGTAATTCAACTGAATACTAGGAACATAACTTTTTGATCACTGATATCAAATAGGACATATTTGCTTCTGCTTAGTTTTACATGATTATAAATATAGGAACATGAGTTTACATTACTTATTTAATCTCCTTCCCATTTTAGGCATTATAACATTATATCAAAATTAGTCAATGGCTATAAAATATAAAAAAATAAACCAATGTTCAATGCCCAGCTCGGGTATCCAGTATAATGTGCATTTAAGTGTAAATAACTTTTGTTCAGTAAAATAAAAACCAAAGTGATGCATGTGCATAAAACATAGCTTCTACACTCTCAAACGGAACCACTTCCTCGGTGTTGCACAACCCCTTTAAAATTAAAGTCGATGAACAAAGTCGATGACGTTACCTGACCCAGGGCCGGAGCAAGCCGAACTGCCGCTCTAGGCAATGGACTAGCATGCCGCCCTCAACCCGAAAGTGAAAACGAACCTGACCAGTTCATAAAGTGAGGACGGGGTGTTGATGTTGCGGATGTGTCAGTACGTTGGGTTGGGCGGCGGGGAGTGTTTGCCGCCCTCACTATTATGCCAGACCCCTATTATGCATATGTTCTGTTGATGTTGTGGATGAAAGTCAGTACGTTGGGTTGGGCGGCGGGGTGCGTTTGCCGCCCTTATTATTATAATGCCGCTCTAGGCGGCCGCCTAGGTCGCCTCTATGGACGTGCCGGCCCTGACCGGACCCGAAAACGTCATTTTTTGAGTGTGCCCAAACTGTAGATTCTGAACATCAGGTGTACTGTAAGTTTCTCACAAATGAACATTCTGAAACTTCCACCAGCAGGTTCATCTTCAAAGAGACTCTACAGTGTTTTGGGAACATTCCTTCACTCACGGAATGTGCCGCATCATCCCTAAACTCTTCCATTGTCCAACAGTTAGATTCAGGCGCTGACAAGGAGGAGAAAATGGGTCAATAACTAATGTAGCAGTACAGTGACCATCGATTCATTACTGATGCTGAAAGGTGATTTAACTGCTGTTTCATAGATCCATTTTAGATAAAAAAAATGGTAACACTTTATTTTGATGGTCCATTTGAGTATTATGACCCATTTCCACTGAGTGGTACGGTACAGTACGGTTCGGTTCGGTACGCTTTTATGGCCGTTTCCACTGTCAAAAGCGTACCGAACCGTACCGTACCACTTTTTCGGCACCTTTTCAAAAGGGTACCAAATACAAGAAAGGGTATCAAAAGGTGGAGCTACACGCGCAGCTGAACGCTGATTGGTTTACAGAGATACGTCACAATCTTGTGGAGCTAGCCAGAATCAAAACAATGGAGCCGCCATGTTTTTAAATGCACAGCCGAGACAACTATATGCATTATAATAATGAGTAATGGATGACCCGGGCTCAAAACAAACCTTGTCGTTGTCTTGATGAACAGCCACAAAGCCAAGAATCTGCCGTGTCCTGTTGTTGTTTTACGAGGCTGTCTAAAAGTCTAAAAGCGCGATCGCGTCTAGATTTGATATAACAAACTTCTTGAGCTGATGATAATAACGTGTGTGATTAATGAAGCATCTTCGACATCTGATCCATTCAGAAAGAAAAGGACAAACGCGAGAGTGAAGCGCGGAAAAAAGGAGAAGCCCGACAAAACACAGGAGCAAATAGTTTCAGCAACCTGAACAAACTGCCATGAACAAATCATGAACAAACTGCCATGTTTATCAGCACCTTTTGGACTGTTATGAACTCGGAATGACGGATTTACTCTCTAGCAGAGGCTACATGTGCTGGTGAAGATTACAGACACAGATGAGAGGATAGCTCTGACTGTGGGCTACTGTATATGTTGCGTGTTGTTTTTAAACTCATATAAGGACTTAATGTCTGCTGTGTGTAGTTTATCTGTAATTGGTAACATATCGGAGACTGTAAGGGTCTGTATGTGTTCATATATGTTGCATTTATTTATTTATTTTACATAATTGCAGACGTTACAGTAGGCTGTAACACTGTCACACTGTCATTGATCTGCAGTTATAATCAAATCATGTTCATAGAAATGTTAGTAATAAACATTTATAAACAAGTATTAATATGTTTAAAGCATCTGTTTTGTTAGAAGAGCTTCTCATATAATGTGAACGAACTGTACAACTTTACTGTACACATTTATTCGAGCGAGAATGACGTCGACTGAAACTCTCTGTAGTACACCAGGCCCACCAAAAGGGTACCCTTTGTAGTGGAAACGCAAGCCTGATAATGGTGACCCGTACCGACCCGATCCATACCGTACTGTACCACTCAGTGGAAACGAGCCATTAGTAGACTATCTGCTTTATATCTGTTGATACTGACATTTAACAGTCCTTCAACAGACATTTAATTGACTATAAGAAACTTTGCAATTACATGTCAACTTACACTAACCCCAACCTAACAGTCTACTTATAATCTAATGATAATTAGTTGCAATGTAACTTAAATTCAACAAACGGACCGTCAAAATAAAGTGTGACCAAAAAATGAATAGGTAAGAACAATTTACACTCAAACAAATGATGTTTGCTGTTTGTTCAAACTACTTATTTAAAATGAGCTGAATCACCACAGTTCTTGAGGTTTTTGCAACAACTTAATTGCTTCATGTTCAATCCAGTTAAATTTGTAAAAACTATTGAGTTAACTGAATTCATGTTGTCCCAACACATATCAATTGTGTGGAACCCAGCATTATTTGCAATGTACGGTGAGATCCCTTTAGCGGACACTAGAGAGCAGCACACTTGGCCAGTTTTGCTGGAGCTGCTCTTCTGTGTTGCATTACACTAATCTGAACAAGGCGACGCAGTGGTGTAGTAGGTAGTGCTGTCGCCTCACAGCAAGAAGGTCGCTGGTTCGAGCCTAGGCTGGGTCAGTTGGCGTTTCTGTGTGGAGTTTGCATGTTCTCCCTGCGTTCACGTGGGTTTTCTCCGGGTGCTCGGGTTTCCACCACAGTCCAAACACACGCGCTATAGGGGAATTGGGTAAGCTAAATTGTCAGTAGTGAGTGAGTGTGTGTGGATGTTTCCCAGAGATGGATTGTGGCTGGAAGGGCATCCGCTGCGTAAAACAAATGCTGGATAAGTTGGCGGTTCATTCCGCTGTGGCGACCCCAGATTAATAAAGGGACTAAGCCGAAAAGAAAATGAATGAATGATCTGAACAAACTAACCTTCAGCAGTGACATTTAGACTAAACTGGACTGAAGCAGTTTGAATTGAACTGGAACTACACCAGCATTAAAGAAATAACAATAGCATCTGTTAATGAACAGTTTCAGTATTTGGTGATTCTCAAGTCTTTTCTGTTTATTTACGGTTGTGAATTGCATTATGGGATGTTGATCTCTGCTCTGTCGACTTTTGATGGTGAAAACTCAACTCTACAGTTGAGCAAAGTAACTTTATTCGACATTTTAGTAGCTTGAAATAATATAATGCATAAGAAATAACATCTAGTGAAATAAATCTGTAAAATAACAGAAAATGGGTGACGCGGCGGTGCAGTGGGTAGCATAATAGCCTCACAGCAAGGTCGATGGTTCAAGATTTAAGTATTTTCGAGCTGTCTAGATATTAATTAACTGTCATACAAACATCTTTACCAACGTTGACCATCTCTACGTGACGGTTGGTCTCGTGCGTCTATCATGTTTGTAGTTTATTTACACTTTTCACCTGCGTTTGTAGTTCTAATCAAATTCACGTCCAACACGCAGTGTACTATGGTCAATATCAGCGGTTAGAGTATGGACGCTTCTACACTTTAAATGTTTACTGGAAATAGTAAACCATCCGGGAACCTTTGGCATACTCTTTTCAACATACTACGATTTATGACACTCTAGTTATATTTTCAAATACTATTTAGGACGAATATTATGCGAATTAGAACACAGCAAAGCATATTATTCTGTAAATACAACAGGATAAATGGTGCTGTAAATGTGAATACAGTATTTTTGCTGTAATTGATTTACAGTACACTTTCAGAAATAAAGGTACACGAGCTGTCACTGGGGTGGTAACTTTATTAAAGGTACATATTTGTACTTAAAGGGTCCTTATTAATACCTCAAGGGTACATATTAGTACCTAAGAAGTACAAAAGAGTACCTCTTAAAATTTTTAAGTACTAATATATACCTTTGAGGTACTAATATGGACCCTTTAGGTACAAATATGTACCTTTTGAAAAGGTACCACCCCAGTGACAGCTCACATACCTTTATTTCTGAGTGTAAATTACTGTAGATTATATAAGAAATTGTTAACAGCGTAGTTAGGACGTGGTGTAAGGGTTTATAGCAGCAATAATAAAAGTGGAATTAAACAAAAGATTGGATAAACTTTACTGGGTTTTTTTGAGCAAGCTTAAACTTGATGTGAAAACAAGTTAGTTTTGTAATGCTGTCCATATAACAGTTCCCACTCAGAAACCAGAGGATTGGCAGATTACAAATCCCTGGGGAAACTGGTTAAAGACAAACTCATTTATTAATTAATTTTCCTTCAGCTTAGTACCTTATTTATCAGGGATCACCACAGCGGAATGAACCGCCAACTATTCCGGCATATGTTTTACACAGCTGATTTCCTTCCAGCCACAACCTAGTACTAGGAGACACCCATACACCCTCACATTCACATACACTACGTGAAGTTTATTTATAAACTAATTTCGAGAGGATCACGTGATTATGATTGAACACAGCTGGTCATGCATTAACCATGTATGACCAACCAATCAGACGATTTCTAACCCACTATAAAGAGCCAGGGTTTCCTACTACAGTCATCTTCGTTTGAAGAATCCCCCCTTCCACCCCTACTCCTCCTCTTTTCCTTTCATAGGGCGGCACGGTGGCCCAGTGACTAGCACTGCGGCCTCACAGCAAGAACGTCACCAGTTCAAGTCCTTTAACAGACTGGCTGTCGTTTCTGTGTGAAGTTAGCATGTTCTTCCCGTGCTTGCGTGGGTTTCCCCCGGGTTCTCCGGTTTCCTCCCACGTTCCAAAAACATGCACTACAAGTTAATTGAACAATCTAAATTTAGCACTAGTCAAACTTTATCCATAAGCATACCTCTCCGTAGCAACTATTTTCTGTCACCAACTCTTACAAGGGGGAGCTCTCGAGATCTACCTGAGCTCAAAGCTCCCCTCTCGCCCTGCAAACGGGAGGGAGCCCAGGGCTCAAGGACCTTTGGGCTCAGGGCTCTCTCCCGGGACAGCATGCCAAACTTGCTTATGATCAATCATCAGCTAAGTGTGAACTCTTGAAGCCCAATTTAGTTCATTCAATTTCCCTATAGCGCATGTGTTTGGACTGTGGGAGAAACTCCACACAGAAACGCCAACTGACCCAGCCGGGATTCGAACCTTCTTGGTGTGAGGCGACAGTGCAATCAATTTAAGTTACAATCAAATACAAGTTATTATAAATAAAAACATAGTTAACCTGCAGTTCTACAGCATATACTGTAGGTGATGTCTATGTGTTTAATGAGGTGTATTTGTGATTCAAGCTTATATAAGCTTCAGCCTTAGCAGTGTTTATTTATTTTGGAGCAACTGGATAAATTAGATGACATTGTTTATTTTAATAATAAACTAGGGATAGTTCACCAAAGAAGTGAAAATTTAAGCACTCTTCCTGAAGTGATTCTAAACCTTTATGAGTTTCCTTCCTTCTGTTGAACACGAAAGAAGATGTTTCAAAGAATGTTTAAAACCTGTACCCATTGACTTCTATAGTATTTGCTTTTCCTACTATTGAAGTCAATAGTTACCAGCTTTCAGCTTTCTTCAACATATCATCTTTAGTGTTCAACAGAAGAAAGAAACTCATAAAGGTTTGGAATGAATTTACACTGTAAACACATGTCTGTTAATGAACCGTTTCTGTATTTTGTGATTCTCAAGTGTTTTCTGTGTATTTACGGTTGTGAATTGCATTAAGGGATGTTGATCTCTGCTCTATCGACTTTCAATGATGACCTCGGCTGGGTCAGTTGGCGTTTCTGTGTGGAGTTTGCATGTTCTCCCTGCATTCGCGTGGGTTTCCTCCGGGTGCTCCGGTTTCCCCCACAGTGTAAAGACATGCGGTACAGGTGAATTGGGTAGGCTAAATTGTCCGTAGTGAATGATTGTGTGTGTGTATGTTACCCAGAGATGGAAGGGCATCTGCTGCATAAAAACATGCTGGATAAGTTGGCGGTTCATTCCGCTGTGGCGACCCCGGATTAATAAACGGACTAAGCCGAAAAGGAAATTAATTAAATTTTATTTAAATCATTTTATAGCGGAATATACAACACCAATCCAGACATTATATCAGTGTAAACTATTAGAAATGTTCATAAAAGTCACTTTTTTACACTTATCGAGGTTAAAAGTTGCTGGAAGAAAGGTTAAAGTCCCATAATGCAATTCAAAAGCAGAAATAAACGGGGGAAATAAAAACATGAATCACAAAATACTGAAAACTGCTCATTTAAGGATATTTTTAACAGTATAGGAAGAGTAAAGTTTCATTTTTGGATGAACTATCTCTTTAAATAGCTGCATTACAGACACTAGAGCTTGTTTTCCTAATTATTGAGCTCTTTAAGAGTTAAAACACGTAATTATACAGGCATCCTCTGAGCATTAAGGCAGGTGGATTTATCTGCGCTGGTCTCAGTTTACGCTCTCCTGACTCCAGATTTGGCCACCAAAGACTTTTCAGATTTACTAGAACAAGCAGTGCATTGTTTCCGTTCACATGTGACCCAGACTTCAGTGCTGGGTGAAGTTGCTTTTAAAGTAATACATTACAATCTTCAGTCACCTTTGTTAACGTTTTTTAAAAAGTAACTAAACGTGTTAATTAGTTACTAATATCACTAACTAAATATCAATAATCTTATACAGCATTTATTAATCATAGTTCAACATTTACTAATGCATTATTAAAATCCAAAAAGTGCTTGCTTTATTATTCCTCAATAAAATCCACTTGAGAAAGAGTAAATAATGAGTCGCTTTCCATTTTAAGGTGAACGATCTCTTTAATAGAGTACAACTAGATCATACTCATGTCATTTACTCCAAAAACGTATTTAAAATGAGCCAAATCAACACAATTCTTGAGTTTTTTTTCTTTTGAGACAACTTAATTGCTTTATGTTCACTTAAATCTGTGCTTAATTCCTTCATGTTGTCCCAACACAAATTGATTTGTGTGGAACCCAACATTTTGTACAGTGTTATACAACAAATTGTCCTCTTAAACCACACAAACAAGCAGACACACACACACACACACACACA
>CAIGQZ010001199.1:3185942-3199374 GCA_903798205.1 Danio tinwini | reverse complement strand
TTGTTGGACTTGTTTTCTTTACTAGAGATTTTTGCAGTGCTAATGAATGTTGTTTGTTTTAACATGGCAATATTTTAAGTACTATTAAGTTTATTTCTTGACTGACTCTTCCTATAAAAATGCTCCAGTGCCATTAGCAGAGTCTATGTCTAACAAAGATCAAGATCACGAAGACTTTTTACTTCCAAAAACTCTTCACTCCAACATATTTCTCAAGGAGAAACTATATAAACACAATATCTGTTGCTTATTCATCTGCTCTGAGGCAATATCTTTAACTGAAGGACATTTATCGACTGACTTTTTCCTCAAAATATACAAAAAATCTGTACTTAATTCAGTGTTTGGCTGAATTGAATGCATATACTTTAAAAAAGCAAATCTATTGAGTGTCTTGTTCATTGCCAGACTTTAAATGGAGATGATCTGGAAAAACAAAAAACTTGTTGGACTTGTTTTCTCTACTGGAGATTTTAGAATTGCCAGTGGATGATGTTTGTTTCGACAGCGTCATATTGTACTGTTGTATTGAAACTGAAGCCTTTATTTTTGTCAGTCTGTGACTTTGATTGCCCACATGGCGACTGTGATTTTATCAATAAATATATTTCTGAGCTATTATAAATTATCTTAATATAATACTTATATATTTTTATTTCATACCCTGCCAGCAGTTACAATTACATTGATTACAGTGAAAACTGATGATGTAATTGTATGTAATTGTGGAAAGTACCAGGAATCCTTATAGGAAAGTGACAGGAAATGACCACATGGTGTTAATGTAGTATTGGTTTAAAGCTCAAATTACAGAAAAATAAGAAAAACTAACTAGAAAGTTTTTAAAATAAAATAATAACAGGTTGTTTTAATTTTGTTTAAAGTGAAATAACATAAACAGAGGAGGTGGACAAAAATGCTGATTTACTAATATTAAATGACGTCCTTTCACATGTTTTCACTTGAAATGAGTATGACAAGGTTTGGTAATTAAATTTTATACCCAATTGAACTTTTAAGCATTTATTAGTAAGTACTTTAACTTTTATTTCTTAAATATCTAGTACTTTTGGTATTTGACTGAAGTAATATTGAAAAGGAGAAAAGTATACCTCTATAATAGTAATAGGAGTAATATTTTATTAGGGTAACTGTATTCAAGTGTCTAATACTTTGTCCACCACTGTGTGTGTGCGTGCGTGCGTGCGTGTGTGTGTGTGTGCGCGTGCGTGCGTGTGTGTGTGTGTTTTTGTGGGGGTTTTTTTTCTTTTTTAAATATTTTCCAAATGATGTTTAACAGAGCAAGGAAATTTTCACAGTATGTCTGATAATGTTTTTTCTTCTGGAGAAAGTCTTATTTGTTTTATTTTGGCTAGAATAAAAGCAGTTTTAAATTTTTTTAAAACCATTTTAAGGTCAATATTATTAGCCCCTTTAAGATATTTTTTGATAGTCTACAGAACAAACCATCATTATACAATAACTTGCCTAATTACCCTAACCTGCCTAGTTAACCTAATTAACCTAGTTAAGCCTTTAAATGTCACTTTAAGCTGTATAGAAGTGTCTTGAAGAATATCTAGTCTAATATTATTTACTGTCATCATGGCAAAGATAAAATATATCAGTTATTAGAGATGAGTTATTAAAACTATTATGTTTAGAAATGTGTTGAAAAAATCCCTCTGTTAAACAGAAATTGGGGAAAAAATAAACAGGGAGACTAATAATTAGGGGGGCTAATAATTCTGACTTCAACTGTGTGTGTGTATATATATATATATACAGTATAAGTGTGTTATATAACATATATACAGAAAAGTGTGTCGTTGAGTTGAGTAACACACACAAACAACTAATAAAGTAAAAAAAGGCTCATAAATGAAACACAATTTAAACCCACATAAAATAAAAATTTCATTCATTTATTTTCTTTATGGCTTAGTCCCTTTATTAATCTGAGGTAAATCAAACAATTTCAGAAGTTAACATTTAAAATGTTCTCTCTCGACACATTTAAACAGACTATATATATATATACAGTAGTAGAAAAAGTCTCGCCACTTATGTTCCACATAATTCATTCTTATTGTCCCAACACAAATCTATTAAATTAACTTTATCTAACTTAAACTAACAAAATTGGATTGAACATAAAAATGTAAGTTGCCCTAACGAAATCTCACTAATTGTGTTGATTCAGCTCATTTTAAATAAGTAGTTTGAACAAACAACAGAAAAGTGTGTTGTTGAGTTTGAGCAACACACACAAACAACTAATACAGTAAACAAAGGCTAAATGAAACACGTTTTCTCTCAGACGTTAAAAACATTTTCTCTGGACACATTTAAACCCACAAAATAAAAAATAAAGTTTCTCTCAGAAGTTTATATTTCAAATGTTTTTTCTGGACACGTAAAAATTCATTCATTCATTTTCTTTTCGGCTTAGTCCTTTTATTAATCAGGGGTCGCCACAGCGGAATGAACCGCCAACTTATCCAGCATATGTTTTATGCCGAGATGGGAATGAAAAATAAAAATTGTAGTAGCAAAAGTATCGCCAAAACATACAAACAAACTAACAGTAAACAAAGGCTCATACATAAATAAAATACAGTTTCTCTCAGAAGTTAACATTTAAAATGTTTTCTCTGGACACATTTAAACAGACCAAATAAATAAATAAAAATGTTTTATATATATATATATTCTCATCGCTGTAAAAATGCTGGGTTCTACATAATTCATTCATATTGTCACAACACAAATCTATTAAATTAACTTTACAGATTTAACAAAATCGGATTGGACATAAAAATGTAAGTTGCCCTAACGAAATCTCACTAATTGTGTTGATTCAGCTCATTTTAAATAAGTAGTTTGAACAAACAACAGAAAAGTGTGTTGTTGAGTTGAGCAACACACACAAACAACTAATACAGTAAACAAAGGCTCATAAATGAAACACAATTTCTCTCTGCATGCAAACAGAAAGAGAGACTCTCAGCAAGGACTTGTGTTTCACAAACCCAATACTCTCGGTTGATGACTACATTCGTTAGCATCCTGATGTTTATTGTTCCCCATTGATTTGCATCTCACCGAAACTAGCCAAGCCACTACCTGCAAACACACCGGAGGAATCCGGTCAATCTTGAAAATTCACCTCCAACCCAGTTTCATCAGACTTAAACTCCTCCCATTCTGAACACAATCTTAAAACTCTGTAAGTCTGTGAAGTGAAGTCACTACAACCCTTCAGAGCGAACAGAAAACACACGTTCAACTTCACAGGCCAACAAACAAACAAGCAAAAATGGTGTCTATGTGCCGAGAGATCCTGGGCATGTGCCTGGCCATCATTGGCTTCTTGGGAGCCATCATTATCTGTGCTTTGCCCATGTGGAAGGTGACCGCGTTCATCGGAGCCAACATTGTGACGGCGCAGACCATCTGGGAGGGTTTGTGGATGAACTGTGTGATGCAGAGCACAGGACAGATGCAGTGTAAGATCTACGACTCGCTCCTGGCCTTGCCTCAGGACCTGCAGGCCGCTCGAGCTCTTGTGGTCATCGCCATCATCGTCTGCTTTTTCGCGCTCATCCTGGGAATCGCCGGCGGGAAATGCACCAACTTTGTGGAAAGGGAAGACGCCAAGGCTAAAGTGGCCATCGCCAGCGGTGTGATCTTCATCATTGCTGGAGTTCTGGTGCTGGTGCCCGTCTGCTGGTCCGCCAACACCATCATCAGAGATTTCTACAATCCTCTTCTCACGGACGCCCAGCGGAGGGAGATGGGGGCTTCGCTGTACATCGGATGGGGCGTCGCAGCCCTGCTGATCATCGGAGGAGGAATCCTGTGCAGCTCCTGCCCTCCGAAAAATGAGAAATATGGCATCAAATACTCCCAGCCGCGCTCCACCGCCACCAGCAGAGCCTACGTTTGAGGGATACGCAGAAATCACAAAGACTTTCGGAGACTCTCTCACTCTTTCGTTCTAACAGATTTGCCAAGAAGATCAATTGAAAGACTTTGTCTGACATTGCATATATAGTGGTTATATAGTGAGTATATATATGTGCTGTGATTATACACACTCAGAAAGTTACGTTTGAGCTGAATGAACTCAATTCTTGAGATTTCTGTTGGCACAACTTAATTGTTTTATGTCAAATTCACTTAATGGCTAATAACTTAATTGATTTATGTTTGGCCAGCATGAATGGACTGTATGGAAGCCTGCATTGTGTACACAGATGCTTTGGAAAATGCCGTTTGTTCAATCTAATCATTTAAAATGAGCTGAATCAACACAGTTCTCGAATTTCTTTGGGACAACTTAATTGTTTTATGTTCAATTCAATTCAATTTGTAAAAAAAACAACAAGCTAACTTATTTCCAACACAAATCGATTAAGTTAACTTAATCATTTATAAAAATCCAAGTGGATTTAACATAAAAAATTAAGTTGTACCAAAAAAACCTCAAAGCTTATTTTAAGTAAGTAGCTTGAACAAGTCATTTATTGAGTGCAGATCCCTGAAAGAAAAATGTGCATTTATAATGTGATTTTATCAAATATTTTTTGTTTGTTTTTATTTTTTTTAACAATGCATTCTTATGATATACGTTTAATATGACAATAGGAATAGTTTCTTTAAATGTAAAGCTTAAGCTTTGTTACTGTTAAGACTGTCGCCTTAAAAATGTGCATTAACCTAGCTATTGAGTTTGTTTATCAATGTATAAATTAACAGTTGTGCATAAAGATGTCTTAATCAGTAAATTTGTCATGCTATTTGTATGTGTTTATTATAATAAATGGTTCTGTAAAACTGTAAATTGATTCACTCATTCATACTGACATAAACCATAGATATCATAGTCATTGTTTACAACCAAAAATGAACCGACACACACACACATATATATATATATATATATATTGCTGTTTAAAAAAATAAATCAACGCATCTATTAGAATTCAAATTTGGTGCATTTAATTGAGCTATAATACCCTAGATATAATTGGTTTTGTAGAGTTTGATTGCAAATGAGCAAACGAATCAAATTTGTGCTGCTGGTGCTGGTGGATGTATAAAAAATTGCAACACGTCTTGATTAATTCATTATTATGGTATATTAATTATTGTATATTACATGTCAAATGTAGCAATAGAAGAAACACAATGACTTTTAGTTTTTTTGGCATCTGCAGCCACACCTAAATTCAAGTTCTTTCAGTTCTTCCTGGAAATGTGATGCCAATGTTAACATGCAGGAGAACGGTATATTATTCATTAGAATTTAGTCAAATTGATTGTGCTATTGTAAACATTTTAGGATGGACCACACAGATATATGCAGTTCCTATGGGAAATGTGTGGTCATGGGTTTGCGAATATTATAACACTTGTCTGAATTAAAAGCGTGAATTTCAGTAAACTATCTTATTTTACAGTACCTTTATTTCAGTAAATTAGCTTATTTAGTATTTAATTATGTTCCAAATGTAGGGAAGTTTGAATATTTTACAGGTCGCTTTGCAGAGACCTTTGCTTTTAAGGTCTCTGAAACTGGTTCGAGAAGATGTCGGCAGTGATAATAAGCAAAGGCATCTGCGTGAAACTGTTTCGCTGAAACTTTGGTTTGAAGGTTTCCCAAACTGGTTAGACAAGATGTCTAAAGCAGATACCAGTAAAGGCGTTTGTCTGATAATTAACAACAGGATGTGGGTCACAAAACATTTTTCTTTCTTAAGATTAAAAGTAAGCTATAGACTTCAAATGGACCTGCACTGTAAAATAAATGAGCAGTTTTCCATATTTTGTGATTCATGTTTTTATTTTTCCCCATTTATTTCTGCTTTTGAGTTGCATTATGGGAGCTTGATCTCTTTTTTAACAACTTTTAATCTTGAAAAGTTAGACAAATTGACTTTTATGAACATTTTTAATAGTTTACTATCATATGTCATCTGGGTTGGTGTTGTATATTACTGTAGAAAAGCCTTGTAATAAACTGCAGTACATTTTCTGTTATTTTACACACTTATTTCTCTAGATATTATGTCTTAGACATTATATTATTTCAAGCTAATAAAATGTCAATAAAAGTCACTTTGTTAAACTGTACTTGAATTTTCAACATCAAAAGTGGACAGAGCGGAGGAATTCACAATCGTAAATAAACTGAATACACTTGTGAATAACAAAATACAGAAACTGTTTATTAACAGACATCATACAGAGAGGTAAAACGGTGCAGAAACACTGAACTTAACACTAGGCTCAGTTCTCAGGGGTGTAAATGTTTTCAATTTTGTTGCCAAATGTTCTCAATTCAAATTATTCTAAATGCAAAATTAAATAAAGCGTATAAAACAGAGCATCACGGTGGCGCAGTGAGTAGCACGATTGCCTTACAGCAAGAAGGCTGGGTCAGCTGGCGTTTCTGTGTAGAGTTTGGATGTTCTCCTCGCATTTGCATGGGTTTCCTCTGTGTGCTCAGGTGAATTAGGTAGGCTAAATTGTTCGTAGTGTATGTGTGTGAATGAGTGTGTGTGGATTTTTCCCAGAGATGGGTTTCAGCTAGAAGGGCATCCGCTGCGTAAAACATGTGCTGGATAAGTTGGCGGTTCATTCCACTGTGGTGACCCCGAATTAATATAGGGAATAAGCCGAAAAGAAAATGAATGAATGTATGTGTTTGAATGAGTGTGTATGCATGTTTGCTGCTGGAAGGGCATCCACTGCGTAAAACATGTGCTGGATAAGTTGGCGGTTTATTCCGCTGTGGCGACCCCAGATTAATTAAGGGACTAAGCTGAAAAGAAAATGAATGAACATATAAAAAAATTGTCAGAGAGACACACAACGCTAGAAAATAACAAAAAAATGACACAAAAAAATTACAAATAATTTCATTAATTAAACTAGATATTAAAGTTTGAGGACAAACTTTATGGTGGCTTGAGAAAACCTGTTAGAAATAGTTTTTTTAGTTTGAAAAAGTATCAAGTTGGCTAAAATAATGTTTAAGATGCCTGCAGTCAACAATGCAACCACTGTAAAGAGTGAAACAAGCCAGTCTAGCATGAATTAGCATGTTGTTAGCATGTTTCTAACATGAATTAGCATGTTGTTAGCATTATTCTAGCATAAATTACCATGATGTTAGCATGATTCTAGCATGAATTAGCATGTTGTTAGCATGATTCTAGCATGAATTAGCATGATTCTAGCATGAATTAACATGATATAAGCATGATTCTAGCATGAATTACCATATAACTAGCATGATTCTAGCATGAATAAGTATGATATTAGCAAGATTCTAGCATGAATAAGCATGTTACTAGCATGATTCTATCTTGAATAAGCATGAGTCTAGCATGAATTAGCATATAACTAGCATGATTATAACATGAATTAGCATGATTTTAACATGAATTAGCATGATATTAGCATGACATTAGCATGATTCTATCATAAATTACCATGACGTTAGCATGATTTTAGCATGAATTAGCATGACGTTAGCATGATTCTAGCATATATTACCATGAAGTTGGCATGATTCTTGCATGAATTAGCATGTTGTTAGCATGATTCTAGCATGAATTGGCATGTCATTAGCATGATTCTAACATGAATTAGCATGTTGTTAGCATGATTCTAGCATGAATTAACATTATATTAGCATGGTTCTAGCACGAATTAGCATGTTGTTAGCATGTTTCTAACATGAATCTGCTTGTTTCTAGCATGAATTAGCATGTCAGTAGCATGTTAAAACTATTGGCATTTGTTAGAACAGCTAGTCACAGTCTATGGAACAGTTGCTAGGTGCTGAAATTGGTTGCTAGGGAGTAGCTAGTAAGTTTAAAGGTCATCAGTGATTGGCTGCTGGCTAGACTGAGTTAAATGAGGCCAGACTCTAGTCTGTAGGACAGTCTGATGCTGATTTATGGGCTCACAAAAGTTGATCCAATGTTAAGTCAATGACTTTTACAATGAAAGTCTATGGGACAGTTGCTAGGGTGCTGTAAGTGGTTGCTAGGGAGTGGCTAGTAAGTAAAAAAGTCATCAGTTGTTGGCTGCTGGCTAGACTGAGTTAAATGAGCCCAGTTAGAAGTCTGTAGAACAGTCTGATGCACAGTTATGAGCTCACAAAGTTTGACTCAATGTTAAGTCAATGGGACTTTTGGGAAATTTCTGGGTCGTTTTTCGGAAAACCGAAAGTCGGATCAGTTAGAAAAGATATAGCAACCCGAATCAGACCAGTTTGAAGGTTTGACGAAAGTTTGAAGTATGCAGCTTGAAAGGCTTAGGAGGAGATACCCTTTAAAATTAGTCTCAGAAGACGGAAGAAGACGGAAGAATTATAATAAGTTTAAGTAGAATCTTTCTCAAGCCACTATAATAAAACAATACAATAGCTCAATGATATTTATCTATGCATTGTTGTGGAACTTACAAAATAGGCCTTAAAATAAAAGGGATAGTTCACCCAAAAATTTAAAAAACACCTTTCACTTGTTTCAAACCTTTGTGAGTTTTTTTTTCTGTTCAACACACACAAACAAGATATTTTGAAGAATGTTGACCTTTGACTTCCTTAGTATTTGATTTTCTTACTATGGAAGTCAGTAAGGTTTTCAGCTTTCTTCAGAATTTTTTTCCTTCGTGTTCAACAGTGGAAAGAAACTCATCAAGGTTTGAAACCACATGAGGGTGAGCAAATGGTGACTACATTTTCATTTTTGGGGGAACTATCCCTTTAAACTCCATCCTTTGCAACCCATGTCAAACCTCTCACTTCAAATGAACACAAACATAGAATTGAATGAAAAACGAAATAAAAAAAGCCTCTGCAGATGATAAACGTGTCCATGATGTCCAAATAAATGCTTCATAAATGCTACATGAAGTGGATACAATAATAATAAATACATCACTAATTTATGAACAATATTACAACTATATATACTGTAAATTTAACATTTTATTTTTTATATTGTGTTCACTTGGTCTTGGTTTGTGGTTGTCCTAAACACTTCACATTTAGGGATAAAAAGTTATGGTTTGTGTTCATCTGGAAAAGAAATTAAAGAAATTGGTATCACTTTATTTTGATGGTCCCTTTAATGCATTTTGTTGAGTTTAAGTTACATTGCATCTACATGCCAACTAATTCTCATTAGATTATAAGTAGACTGTTAGGTTAGGGTTAGTGTAAGTTGACATGTACTTGCAAAGTTTCTTATAGTCAGTTAAAAGTCTGTTGAAGGAGCAGTATCAGCAGATATTAAGCACTTATACTCAAATGAGAAGTAATTGGCATGTAGTTACAATGCAACTTTTATAGTCAACAAAATGTGCAATATGGACCATCAAAATAAAGTGTTACCAATTGATTCATATACTGTACTTCTGCAACACAATGGCACAAAAAATAGGCATTTTTTCTTATTAATATGTTCAGAAACATACAAATATGATGTGTAATTATTATTATTTGATAAATTATGGGATAATATTATTTATACAGTTGGAAATTTACTAAATGTCTTCATGGAACATGATCTTTGCTTAATATTCAAATATTTTTTGGGCATAAATGAAATAAATCTATAGTTTTGACCCATACTATAATGATATCGCCTAGCTGTAGCATGTATATGATGTAAAAAGTAAGGGACCAAGAGTTGAGCCTTGTGGTACCCCTCACAGTGTACATTTTGGGTTACGCTATAGGGCCAGACTCTGCAGACATTTTCTTTGCTATTCATGTGCAGAATGTTTTAAAAACTAATCAGTGTATTTATGTGAAAGGACTTTGAGAGTATAGTAACTAAAAACCTACCACATGAAATGAAAAAATAAACTTTTTTAGCTTTAGTCAGGGCTCGAATTTAACCTTTTTTCTTGGTAGCACCGGTGCTCCTAACTTCAAAAATTTTGGCGCACCAGACAACGTTTAGTCGCACCCACCAAAAATGATGAGCACCGTTACATATTTTATATTAACAGATTCTATTATATATAAACACTCTAATCACAACTAACAAATAAACAAAAAGTGGCATGCGCTCACCGGCCCTGCACGCACTGCTTGACGTGAATGAGATGAACTGAATTAACAATAATAACTGTGCTGTTCTCACGGGTGGTGTCTGATATCGCACAGATGATATTCACATAACTTATTATTTGCATACGTCATCTTAGCAATAACGGTCTTTTCATGAGCTGCAATATTAGTTTCATCTCGATGAATGCATGCTCTTTAACGATGGTGAACGCAGTGTCAGTGAGAGGGGTCTGGCTGCAGACTTGGTGCAGTGCAATCTGAACTGCATCCAATGCTTTTTAATGCGCTCACCCCACCCCTAACCCTACCCCTCACAGTGACATCACTCACTCCATTGAGTGCATTGTGTTTGACACTGCAAAATATATTTTAAGGTCGCATAGGTAAAATTTCAGGCGCATATGCGACCAAAACGGTCGCAATTTCGAGCCCTGTTAGTTTTAACATGCAAATCCAATCAGATCCACTTCTTTGTTAAACAAAGCAAGTCTCTCATCTAATATATCTACTGAAAGACAGAACATATGACTATACTAACTGTATTATAAATCAATCCTAAGAACATTTGCAGATTATTCAATAATATTACTGGAATTATTATATAAAAACTGAATAAATATAGAGCGGCACGGTGGCTCAGTGGTTAACACTGTCGCCTCACAGCAAAAAGGTCGCTGGTCCTAGCTGGGTCAGTTGGCATTTCTGTGTGGAGTTTGCACTAGGTTGCAGCTGGAAGAGCATCCGCTGGAATAATGCTGGAATAGTTCATTCCGCTGTGGCGACCCCTGATGAATCAAAGACTAAGCCGAAGGAAAATGCCTAAATTGCTGTTCAGTCATTCTGACTCTGTTGTGTTGGATGTGAGTAGATTGTTTCTTTGTTATCTGTGTAGATGACCTCTCACCTTGCTCTTACCACAACTAAAACACTGTAGCTGACACACACACACACACACACACACACACACACACACACACACACACAGAACTAGAACAAACCTGCATCAGGAAAACCGGTTGTTCAGAAAAACTCACTACATTAGTCAGTGGACCATGTGTATTCTGAGAACAAGATGATCACTGACTGATATGCTGTTCATTATTTACATCCTACACACACTACACTGTAAAAATATCCATAAATTGGCAGTTTTCATTGATTGATTCATGTTGTATTTTATATTTTTCCCAGTTTATATATTTTGTCCAGTGATATTGTTGTATATTATACTACAAAAACCTTGAACTTATTTCTTTATATACTGTTTATATACACATTTTATTTCAAACCATTAAAATGTCAATAAAAGTCACTTTTGGCTCGTTTCCACTGAGTGGTACAGTACGGTACGGTTCGGGTCGATACAGGTCACCTTTATCAGGCTTGCGTTTCCACTACAAAGGGTACCCTTTTGGTGGGCCTGGTGTACTACAGAGAGTTTCAGTCGACGTCATTCTCGCTCGAATAAATGTCTACAGTAAAGTTGTACAGTTCATTCACATTATATGAGAAGCTCTTCTAACAAAACAGATGCTTTAAACATATTAATACTTGTTTATAAATGTTTATTACTAACATTTCTATGAACATGATTTGATTATAACTGCAGATCAATGACAGTGTGACAGTGTTACAGCCTACTGTAACGTCTGCAATTATGTAAAATAAATAAATAAATGCAACATATATGAGCGTATACACCCCCTTAAAATCTCTGATATGTTACTAAGATAAACTACACACAGCAGACATTTAGTCCTTACTTCAGTTCAGAAACAACACGCAACATATACAGTAGCCCACAGTCAGAGCTAACCTCTCATCTGTGTCTGTAATCTTCAGCAGCACATGTAGCCTCTGTTAGAGAGTAATTCTGTCATTCCGAGTTCATAATAGTCCAAAAGGTGATGATAAACATGGCAGATTGTTCAGGTTGCTGAAACTATTTGCTCCTGTCGGGAATCCTTGTAATCGTGTCGGGCTTCTCCTTTTTTCTGCGCTTCACTCTCGCGTTTGTCCTTTTCTTTCTGAATGGATCAGATGTCGAAGACGCTTCATTAATCACACACACGTTATTATTATCAGCTCAAGAAGTTCGTTATATCAAATCTTGACGTGATCGCGGGCTCCCTGGAGAAAGCGAAAAAACGCTCGCACTTTTAGACTTTTAGATGGCCTCATAAAACAACAACAGGACACGGCAGATTCTTGGCTTTGTGGCTGTTTATCAAGACAATGACAAGGTTTGTTTTGAGCCCGGGTCATCCATGTATCGTTATTATAATGCATATAGTTGTCTTGGCTGTGCATTTAAAAACATGGCGGCTCCATTATTTTGATTCTGGCTAGCTCCACGAGATCGTGACGTATCTCTGTAAACCAATCAGCGTTCAGCTGCGCGTGTAGCTCCACCTTTTAGTACACTTTCTCATCTTTGGTACCCTTTCGAAAGGGTGCCGAAAAAGTGGTACGGTACGGATCGGTTCGGTACGCTTTTGACAGTGGAAACGGCCATAAAAGCGTACCGAATCAATCCGTAACGTACCGTACCACTCAGTGGAAACGGGCCATTTGTTAAACTGAATTTCCAAAGTAAACAGAGCAGAGATCAACATCCCATAATGCAATTCACAACCGTAAATAAACATAAAACACTTGAGAATCACTAAACATGGAAACTGTTGATTAACAGATACTGTTTACAGTGTATTTTAATATGTATATAGTTTATTTATTAGTTTATAAAAAATGAGACTACACTGTAAAAATAAACATCCCTTAATTAACAGGTTTAGTATTTTGTTTCACATGCTTTTTCTCACTGTAATAAAGTTCCCTGTAAATTTACGGTAAAGTACTGCCAGCTGTGGTTACAGCCACTTACTGTAATTTTACAGTTTTTTCACAGTTTTTCCATTTTACTGTTGAGCTCTAATTTCACAGTAAAGTACTGGCAGCTGAGGTTTTAGACATTTACTGTAATTTTACCGCTTTTAAACTTTTCAGTTGTGCTGTAATTTTACACTAAAATACTGGCAGCTGTGAGTCCAGCCATTTACTATAATTTACAGGTTTGGCCACCTTTTTTACAGTAATTCTGTAATTTTACAGTAAAGTATTGCCAACTGTAGTTTAAGACAATTACTGTAATTTTCACCACCATTTTTACATTTTTACAGTTGTGCTGTAATTTTACAGTAAAGTACTGGCAGCGGTGGTTTCAGCCATTTACTGTAATTTTACAGTTTGCCACTGTTTTTCTAGTTTACAGTTGTGCTGTAATTTCACAGTAAAGTACTGGCAGCTGTGGATCCAAATGTTTACTGTAATTTT